>ML785720.1:217557-233373 GCA_009831015.1 Picea engelmannii
AACAAACTGATACATTTATCTTCATCTGAAATTTTAATATCAACAGATACTAACTGACTTACCACAGTATTGAAGGCGTTCAAATGCTCTGCCACCGAGTCTCCATCTCTCATCCTCAAGTTATACAACTTCTTTCTCAGGAACAATTTATTTACCTGGGACTTAGACTGATACAACTTCCCCAACTTTTCCCATAAATCCTTGGTTGTAGCTTCCTCTGACACATTCAGTAATACTGAATCAGAGAGACACAATCGAATTGTGCTCTTTGCCTTCCGATCCGTCTTTTTCCATTCATCTGCAGAAGTTCCTGTAGGTGCAGTACCTGGATCTACTGCGGTCCACTGATCTCTGTCCACCAAAAGATCTTCCATCTTGAGCTTCCACAACTCAAAGCTTTTCCCATTAAACTTCTCGATCTCCATCTTCGAATTGCTTGCCATTTCTTTTCACCTGAAAAATAATACCGCATATCTCCCACTGTAACAAGGCTTATCACAGTCCCGAGCCAAACCCTTGACGACAAAGGCGACCCCTGTTGCTAATAAAGCTCTGATACCAAATGTAAATTCTAACCTTGTACAATATCTACTACAAACTGATATTCAGAAAAGATTAGAAAAGATACAATGGCAAGTACAAACATTACACAGAGATTTTTCACCTAGAAACCCAAACCGGGAAAACCAACATATATTATATTCATACATTGTGTTACATTGTTTACAATACAATATACATATAGGAGCCAACGACATCCAAAACCCTAACCCAATGACCTGGATTAGTCCAAAAACCTAATTCCTTAACCAGAAATAGAAAACCATCGGCAAAAAACCATGTGCTGAAAAAACCACCTAAATATCATGTGGTCCCAGACATATGTCATCCCGGTGCGAAATTTTTTTTCGGGGGCGCTGCCCACGAACCCTTGCGCAGACGATGCTCAGACACTGCTACTCGTGCAAAGAATATAACACATACCCAATAGGTCTTTCAAGCCAAACCCTAATGCTGGAATCTCCCAAAGATCTCTCAATAAGTTGGATCGAACTGCTCCTCAATCAATGGTGCGCCCCTGTTGATATTACGGTAGCTGCGGGAGCTATTTGTCTCCACGTGTAAACTTGACGAGAATAGAATATTCCGGAAAGTAAGAAGAAACCCTAATGAGTTGTCTAATAACCCTAGAAGACAAGTCAACTCAAGAGGATAATTGATATTAGGTTATTAGCCTACAAGAGAAGAAGTCAGCCAGAAGAAATAATATATACTAAACAGACAGATACCCAGAATGAGAAGTTGGCCCGGGCAGTTAGCCAGAATTACTATAAATACAGGAGGCCAGTCTTCATTCTGGTAGGCATTCTCAGAATTGCAGAGCAACACTTGTGTGCATTGCAGTTGCCCAGTTTCTGCGCAGGTTTGGAGGAGAGTTGTCGTTGCAACTGTTGTAGTTAGCAAATTTCAGTTTTGGCTTGGACTATCTCTTGGTTATGGTTTGGACTATCTGATCAACTCTTGTTTGGTGCATTATCCTTGGGGAAAGGTGCACTACCCTTTGTTTGGCTATCTAGCCTAGGGTTTGCTTCCAGAATGATTCTCTGTCAAGGTTAAGGTGCTCGGAGGGTGGCTTCAACCTATGGTTGGGTGACAATAGTCATATTGTCGATGGTAAAATGAGCACATCCATTCATATTCTAACAGGTTATGGGCCCACACCTCCTTCATTCAATCTAACCACTGGAAGGGAGCATAGCCATGAGAATATTAAGTTTGTTGAAGCACTGCCGCTAGGGTTTCTAGCAGGAGCAGTCACCAAAGCACTGTTGCTAGGGTTACTAGCAGGTGTATTTGCAGAAACCCTAATCCTCTCGTTGAGGCACCTTAAGTGAAGGGATTGGCCTGATTTTCGGATAGACCAGTGTGCCCTAGCCTAGCGCATCTGCTGGTACTCTCAACAAGCTAAGACGCCAAGTTTGAGTCTTTAGTCAAATCTAGGGTTGACCAAGTCAAAGAAGCAATGACCTACTCCATGAAGTCAGAAAACAAGTTAGATGGAGCTTCTAACTTCAGAGCGTGGAAGACAAGGATTGACCTCATCCTTGGCAAGAATAAAGTGTTGTATATCGTGAAACCAGAGTTTGAAGAAAGAAAAGAGAAAGAACCGTAGAACGTTGCAGTTATGGAAAGTTCAAAGATGGTGACATCAATGCCATGAGTATCATAGTGGACTCTATAAAAGACCACTTGGTACCCTACATCTCCCATCTTGACTTATCGAAGAAGATGTACAATTCCCTAACAAACCTCTTCTCAGTCGGAAACATTGGATAAGTGACGAGTCTAAGAATGAGCTCTGTGACATGAAGATGTATAATGATGATAACATAACATCATACTTTGTGAGGATCTCCCAGTTAAGAGATCAACTACAAGCTATTGAAGAGATCATTTCAGAGAAGGAATTGGTAAACATAGTACTCAATGGTCTTCCCAATACATGGGATGCATTTGCCGAAAGCATGAACACAAGGAAGGAGTATCCCACATTTGAAGAACTTTGGACTTGTTGTGCTCAAGAAGAATCCGGGATCAATGCAAAAGAGAAACCCCAAAAGAAGTAAGATGATCAAGCCTTCACAACAAGATTCAAGAATTTCAGGAACAAAAGGAAGTTTGGTTCAAGGAGGAAGCCAAATCAAGAGAAAGATATTTCAAAAATACAATGCTTCAACTGTCGAAAGTATGGTCACTACAAGAATCATTGTCCCGAGCTAATGAAAAGGAAGGAGAAACAAGAAGCATCAATTGTCGAAGAAAAGGAACCTACAAAGAAGACTAAGCAGGATGAAAGAGACTTCTTCTTCTTAGGGTAACAATACTCTTCTTAGTTCTTGTACATATCTTGTTTGCATAATCTCTGTACATATCTTGTATATCTATCTCTTAGAAGATAATATGTTCTAAGAAGAACTACACCTATGGAAGAACAACAAGATAAGGATTGCTATCAGTATACAAGCCAGATAATACACATCAAAGGATGAAATACATCAAACAAAACATGTGGAAGCTATTACAAGATAAGCCGAAATCAGAATTAATTCTGAATAGACTTAGAAGAAGCAAAGGCAGAAAGAAATCGACAATCAAGAGGAAACTGGAGAAAGACTTATGATGCTTTGCAGAAGACAATAAGGATGCAAACGAAAGCGTGGACTCTGTTAGATGGAGGGAGCCGATTATATATTTTGAAAATAAAAACATGCACTCATACATGGAGCAAGGATTAGGAGGGAGCTAATCCTATGATCCATTGAAGATGATGAAGTATATATCCATGGTAGAAGCCATGAAAGCCAATATGTGTTCAGTTCGACCTCAGAAGAAGTCTTCTTTGAAGAGAAGCCTTAAAGTATCCCTGGTTGTCCACTCACATATGTGATCCTATAATAGAAGGAAGAAGTGGAATCTTTAGGGCATGAAATCTATAAGAAACTCCATGGACCCAAGAGCTAAACAAAAACATAAGGAAGAACATGAAGATTCCAAGAAAGGAAGAGAAGCCAGAACAATCGGTCACTGTATTCAGAATCACAAGATTACCAGCCTGATATGAACTCAGTAAAAGAAATCAAGCAAAGGAACTGAAAGTTGTGATGAAGAACAGTGTATATGAATGCCAAGTTCCAGAACTAGAGGTTCTCCCAGATGGAGGGAAAAGACTATGATGATTACTTGTTCCAGTACACCAGACATACCTCTACATGAGCCATTATATCATCCGCAATATCCATGGGTTGGAGTTCTACATAAAATGAATGCAAAGACTATTCTCCAGATCAATTGAACAAAGAGCGTATGAAGAGCAACCTCAAGTCTTTGAGGCATACCAGAAAGAGACCCTTGTATGCAGATGGAAGAAGGCAACTTGGTGGAGAACCTCCAATGCACAACAGAAGCATGGTGAAGATCTTCTATAACAAAGATATTGTATCAAAATGATTACTCAGAAGATGTGGATGATGGATTGCCAATTCATGACAAAGATTGCATGATGACAGAAGAAGTGCCACATGGATATGTTCCAGTTTGACCCTTGTCACGAAGTTGTGAGCCAGCAAGAACCAAAGAAGAATCCAACAAAGATATACTTTATTGATCAGAGCTATATGAAGCCTTCAAAGAAAAACCAGTGTTCCAGACCGAAGTACATTTGAGATCAAGCATTACATTATCTGTGATGAAGTCCAGAAAGGAGAAAGTGGTTCTCAAATATATATCTCCACGGATGAGCAGACATTTTGGTAAAGCTTCTATCCAAGATGAAAGAGTTTGCATACTCAAGCTGGAGCTCGTGGAAACGACTTCCTTATTGAAAAAGGAAGAGATGACTCCCAGGTTGGGAGGGAGCACTGATGTGTTATTGATTGATGGACAATCATTTTTCAGTATAAAAAATGGTCCAGGATGAGTAGTTCCTTTCCAGTTCAGAAAGTGGTTTGAGATTTCTGATGGACAGGAATTTTCCAGTTCGGAAAATGGTCCAGATCGAACAATCATTTTTGTAATGAAAATGGTTCGATGGATTGTTGATGTACCATAGATAGTGACTTCCCATTGTGGTTAACATGGGGAGTGGTCTAGGGTAGTCTCTCTTCTTGAGGGTTACTCAAGAAAACTTGGCCGCCTCGCCGGACAACGATTTCCCATTGTGGTTAGCATAGGGAATGGTCCGTTTTGGAGGTTGGTGCAAGACAATCATTTCCTCTTATGGTTAACATGGGAAATGGTCCAGACAATCATTCCTTAGGGCAGATTCATTCTCTCCAGGTTGGACCTTGTTTAGTGCTGGAGGAATGGTCCAGGTTTAGCAATCAGGGACAAACATTCCTTAGGGTAGACTCATTCTCTCCAGGTTACACTTTGTTTAGTGTCAGAGGAATGGCCTAGGGTGGGGAATGGTCCAGGCTCATAAATCAGGACAATTATTCTTCCTTTCTTGAGAAGAATAGTCCAGATAGCTCATCATTGATGTCTTACCTTTTTTAGGGCAGATGCTCTTCCAAGATCTCACATATGTGAGTGGAAGAATGGCCGAGATGATTCAGTTTGTATCATAACATTGTTTCTGTGCAGGTTGATATCAGATGATTGTTATGAAGACTGTATGTCTCCAGACAGTAGATGTATACTATTGTGGTAGATGTGTTCCACTATTTGTGACCATACGTTACTGATCAAGTACTTGTTTGCTACTTGGTGTGGTAGTGTACCACTGGATTGTAGTTGTGTATTACTATGGATAAACATAGTTGTGTTCTACTGAATGATATTGTTTTGATTGCCTTGAAGACTATCAACAGTGTTGAAAATGATTATCAACTAGATGGATGATCAATGGACAGAGATTTTTCAGGCAGAAAATGGTTCAGGACATTTATTCTTCTAGGACATATGTCCAGATTAGAAGAATGGATTTTGCGTCACTCTGTGGTGCGAGTGACTTATCCAACATCATGTCTAATTACTCGGATGGAGTATGGTTTGGAGAGATGATGCAGTTGATGACACTGATGGTGATGATGGTACTCATGATCTAGTCATGATATAGTCTATACAACTATGTTGATGCTATCAGGTGAATGGTATGTTTGTGCTCAAGACCATTACCTGTAATACCTCCCTAGCTAGGAGGGAGTGTTGATATTACGGTAGCTGCGAGAGGTATTTACCTCCACGTGTAAACCTGATGAGAATAGAATATTCCGGGAAGCAAGAAGAAACCCTAATGAGTTGGCTAATAACCCTAGAACACAAGTCGACTCAAGAGGTTAATTGATATTAGGTTATTAGCCTACAAGAGAAGAAGTCAGCCAGAAGAAATAATATATATTGAACAAAGAGATACCCAGAATGAGAAGTTGGCCCAGGCAGTTAGCCAGAATTACTATAAATATAAGAGGCCAGTCTTCATTCTGGCTGGCATTCTCAGAATTGTAGAGCAACACTTGTGTGCACTACAGTTGCCCAGTTTTTGCGCAGGTTTGGAAGAGAGTTGTCGTTGCAGTTGCTGCAGTTAGCAGATTTTGGTTTTGGCTTGGACTATCTCTTGGTTATGGTTTGGACTATCTGATCAGCTCTTGTTTGGTGTGTTATCCTTGGGGAAAGGTGCACTACCCTTTGTTTGGCTATCTAGCCTAGGGTTTGCTTCCTGAATGATTCTCTTTCAAGGTTAAGGTGCTGGGAGGGTGGCTTCGGCCTATGGTTGGGTGACAATAGTGATATTGTCGATGGTAAAACAAGCACATCCATTCATATTCTAACACGCCCATGCTGGAAAAACCCTAACTGGTACAACCTTACTGCTCTCCTGAATAGGTGATGAATGTAGAATGGTGTGGGTGGAGTATTTCATCCCCGAGACCAAGCTTGGAACAAGGTGAGTGGGATCTTTCACCACTGATTTGTTCTCTAGGGTTTGTAATCTCAAAACCCTCAAAACTGTGTGCTTGAGAGCTCAACAAGCAAAATACCAAATATCCAAGATGATGTGAGAGGTGCGCCATAGCCTTTCTTTTATACCTCTATTATGTTTTCCTGTTTAATTAGTTTAACCCCTAGGTTCAACTCCTAACTCAACCTCCAGCTTCTAATTCTTCATTGAGTTACTTTTTGCCCCTTTTCCCTTTTTCCTAAGTCAACTTGAAAATATAACATTAGTTTGGTTGACTTTTCCCCATGTTGTGTGAGACTATGGTCTAGTGGGGATGTCTAGACCACTAAGTCTTCCCAGACCTCTTCATCAAGAGGTAAGGGACATTACACACCCAAACGGGGCCCACATGACTTTTGGCATTTCATCTCCTAGGGTTATGTTTTTGGATGTTTATGGTTTTAGCATTCATGTTTATCATAAAAATGCTTTCAAAGCCTCATTGTAATCGTCTTATTGCGAATGAGCATAGTTGTCACATCTCTTCTCAAAGATAAAGTTGCCACCATTTTAGTGAGTCTTGCACTCTGTACTTTTATAGTCTCTTTACAATTCTTTCATTAATAGAAATCAAGTATTGTTGTATTTCTTTGTTTCTGGCAATTTTCATGAGTATTTCATTGTATATCTATGCTTTCATTTCATTCTGAAAATAATTCGGATCAGTGGTATCAGAGCAGGCTATTCTTGATCATTTTCAGCACATGTCCTCATTGAGGTCCAAGTATAGCCAGTTGGGTCTCGAGATTGTCTCTCTTGAGGATAATCACTCTCGCACGCCTAAGAAACCCTCGATGGTAGCAGAAAAGAAAAACGATGGAGCAGAAGATTCTATTAACATGTTGCTTGAGCAAGCTCTCGCGTGACAAAGGGACAA
Source organism: Picea engelmannii (assembly GCA_009831015.1). Lineage (NCBI taxonomy): Eukaryota > Viridiplantae > Streptophyta > Pinopsida > Pinales > Pinaceae > Picea > Picea engelmannii. The sequence continues at coordinate 224,934 of ML785720.1, forward strand.
AATGATGAAGAATTTTGCACACATCCTTCAATGCCTACCGATAGCAACATGCCCATCTTCATCAAGCAACCATTTTGGAGGAACTTCTCCCTTCAAGGTATAGGTTAATTTTGATATTCCCATATTTGAAGGTCAGATAGATGCGGATGCCCTAGAAAAAATGGTTAAATATATTATAAGGTTATTTATCTGTTCAAAATTTTCCTGACAGGGAAAAGATCACCTTCGCACTCCTCAAGGCTCTCCCCCATGTCAAACATTGGTGGGAAACTTACTGGGAGCAACATTCCACAGAGGAATTTGGAATATATGGAGTTGAGCCCACTTGGGATTTTTTTGTGGATGCGGTCAAGGAACAATACTACTCTGTTGATAACTATGAAGGCCAATACATGAGATGGACCACACTACGACAAGAGAAGAGCCAAATAATGTTGGAGTTCACAAATACTTTCCATACCTTTCACACCAAGCTGGGTATCAAAGACTCTGAGCGACATCTGGTTCTGAAATACCGTGGGGCTCTGCATAGGTACATCAAAACCGAAATGGATTTCCTAAACATCTCATCATTGGAAGCTGCCTATTGATATGCAGTCAAAATCAAGCAGAAATTTAGGCACCAAAACAAATGGGAATTTGGGTCTGCAAATCTGCAACAACCAAAGCATGGTAAAGATGACCCTAACCAACAAACTTTAGACAACCAATCCAAGACACAGGACAAGAAGGGTAAAGGGAAGATGAAGAATGACATTGGGAAGTGGTGTGACTTCCACAAAATCCCCTGACACAACACCGATGAATGTTGTTCAAAACAGTCACTGGTGGCCGAGGTCAAAGACACGGAGTCGGACCCTGATTGAAAATCCGATCTAGAAAATATTGAAAACAGATAGATCATCGATGCAAAACCCACTGCTACTGTCGTGACCACAACAATTCAAATAGAAGAATCAGTAGATCCTAAAGAGGGGGAGTGCCTCTTCCATTCATAAATGCGGGTGAAGGGGAGCCCGTTGCATTTCATTGTTGATAATGACAGCCAGAAGAACCTCATCTCAGCTAAGGCCTTCAAACATTTGGGTTTGTCAACAACACCACACCCGCAGCCATACAACATCGGGTGGCTTCACCAGGGACGAGATCTTTGTGTCATCCAATAGTGTCGCCTATCCTATGGCATCCATCCCTTCAAGGACGAGGTAGTGTGTGATGTTGTCCCTCTTGATGTCTGTGATGTGGTTTTGGGCCAACCATATATGTGGGGACGTCATGTTGTCTATGAGTCTAGATTCCATAGTGTCATTATTACTCTTGGAGGTAAGCTCTATAGGATACTAGAGGTAGTTTTGACTACTGCTCCACCAAAGCAGTGCCGCAAGGTAATCTTTCATACTACCAAATTCATCCTCTTCACAGCCTGTTCAAAGTATGCACAACAGACCGCTACAACCACTACAACCTCAAAACCTTCTATCCAACAAAAAACATATTGTCACAGAGAAAGAGGATATTATCTCTTCACCTACAATGGTGCCTGCACAATGCCCGTCAAACCCAGAGACAATAGGTTGGTGGAGCATATTCAACCATGCCAACAACAGGATTGTGACACTCTTTCACAAGCCAAGCAACACAAATTATCCAACAAGGCACGTAGCTCACCAAGATTTAGATTTAGAAAACAATTTCCTCTCTTCCCTAGGAACTCAACGCAATGGAGACCATTGCTTCCTGGGGGGGGCGGGGGATTGATCCAAGGGGATATTGGTGGCTACCCACCTATTCCAACTGGCTTCTCTTGTTAGTTTTTAGTTCAACATGTTCTTCTGTACTTCTTTGTATTTGTGGGTTTTATACTTTCGGGGTTGTCTGAAGCCCTACACATCTTCCAGGTGGATACCGGTGGCTTCCCACTTAATCCAACCAGATTATTTTATATGTTTTCATGTCAGCACATCTTATTGTACTTCCAGGGCCATTTTGGGGCCCTAAACAGTGTTTTTTTGGCTCACCATAGTCAAAATGTATACTGAGCCAGAGTTTGACAACGTAATGCATGGTTATCGAAAAGACCTTTCCAATGGGCTATCACGCACCTAAAATGGAGATCGTATGCAAAAATTACGACCCCAGAATGTACTAACTTACCCAAACGGGGCCCACATGACTTTTGGCGTTTCATCTCCTAGGGTTAGGTTTTTGGATGTCTAGGGTTTTGACATTCATTTTTTATCATAAAAAGGCCTTCAGAGCCTCATTGTAATCATCTTATTGCGAATGAGCGTAGCTGTCACATCTCTTCTCATAGATAAAGCTGCCACCATTCTAGCTAGTCTTGCACTCTGTACTTTTATAGTCTCTTTACAATTCTTTCATTAATAGAAATAAAGTATTGTTGTATTTCTATGTTTCTGGCAATTTTCATGAGTATTTCATTGTATATATTTTCTTTCATTTCATTCCAAAAATAATCTGGATCAGTACGACCTCTGTTACTTTTCTTTTGGTTCCCGTGGCTAGTTGTACGAGACATGATTTAACATGTTTAACTTGTTGCAATTTACATTTCTCAATAGTTTGAAGGAAATATAACTCAAATTAGAACCAGGGTCAATTAAAATGGAAACTAGATGGTTGGAAATCATACCTTCCATATCAACCACTGAAGCTTGGTGGTCGGCTTGTTTATTATCCAAGGCTGCATAAATCTATGGCATGCTACTAGCCACATCATTGACTGTGGTAGCCTCTTGGATGTTGTATACCCTCCCACTATTTTGTTTCATGTATGGGCAGTCTCTCAGCAGATGTTCTTCTCCACAACCCCAACATTTCAAGGGTTCTCTCTTTGTGTTATTAGTCTTACCTGGGGCTTCTCTAAAGGGTTTATTTATACTCTGAGAGGGGAAATTTTGTTGGTATACACTTTTAAGGTCTTCTAATGTCTTTGGCTCATCAAATTCAATCTTGTCCAAGAACGAATAAGGTAGTCCACTAATAAATCATTGCATCTTTGATGTAGGGCGCATACCTTATCAACTCAAGGAATTTAATGATATATTCCTCTATTGTGAGTTGTCCCAACTTGAGTTCATAGAACTCCTTGGTCTTCCCATCAGAGTATTTCTCTGACAAATACTTCTTCTTGAAGTATTTCTCTGACAGATACTTCTTCTTGAAGTATTTCTCAAATTGTTTCCATGACAAGTCCTTCTCATGGATTCCTTTCACATTCCTAAGGTCCTCGCACAAAATGGAGGCCTTTCCATTCAGGTTAAAAATGGTTATTCGAACCTTCAAATTTTCAGAGTAGTCATGGACTCTGAAATACTTTTTCAAGCCAAGCAGCCAAACTTCTGCTTCTTCCCCCTTCTTAATCTCTGCATCAAAAGTGGGTGGTTCAGATTTCTTGAACTCTTCAAGGTCACGACTCTTGGAATGTTTCCTCTTCTTTATTTTCTTCCGGGAATGCGAACTAGTTTTGCTACTAGAAGATTCCTTGGAGTTGTCAGTTTCCTCACCAGAGGATTCTTCCAATAAGTGTCTCTTGGCTCCATGTTGGGCCTTCTTTGAGGTGCTCCTCCTTGTGTGGCCACTTTCAGGGCCATTCTTTCTTATCTCAAGTGTACTCTGGGTTTTCTTCGTATGATGTCTGTCCACATGATTGGCTGTTGGTCCATGTTGCAACTACCTTTGTATATATGATAAGCTTTGCAGTAGGACTGCATTAATTTCAATTTGATTTTCCTGCTCTTTTATCAACCTTTCATTATCAGCCTTACAACTCTGTAATTCTGCCATGAGGCTTCTTACAGTTTTAGCCAAATCTGGAGGGGTTTTCACCATTCTCCTTTCATCAAATTCTTGCTCTCTATTGTGAGAGCTTTCCTCGAATTCATGGTGTGTCACCATCCTTTATGATGTAGTTTTCCTGCGGTCCACTGACTGCTTGAGTGTTGATAAAACATTTTCTGGTAGTTAATGATATATTGGTTTATGAACAACACACAATTCAGATTTTTCAAAACATATACAACAACAAAAGGTTTCATTCCTTTCTTCAGTAGAGGCTTAACTAAGCCTCCTAGGAATGGGTAATATAGTGTGTCATCCCCTAAAATTTCTCTAAATAAGATTTTTAAGTGACTCGTTCATGAACCCAAGCAGACCAAGTGTTGAAACCATGCTCTGATACCAATTTGTAACACACCGACCCCTTGAATTACTCTTTTTAGGGATGTGGCATAAAAAATTTGCTTACTCAAATAACCTTGAATCATCTCTTTGAGATGATTCATTCTCTTCTACTCACGCGTAGCTTTCTAATGATTATTACCAGGCTCTAATCCGACCTCTGGTTTACAAGTTATGGCTTCCTGAAGTCCTTTGGGCATTCATTGGTTGAGGGCCACGTGGATCCATCTCCTTCATACCATTTTCAGGTTCCTACCTCCCACAGGGAAGGTCCATCCACCGTCCAAACCAACGGTGAGACTTAATCCTCATCTAACACAAAAGCTAGAGGAGAATTCGGTGTTCGGCACTGAACATCCCTTTTCTTTTCTGCACACATGTCCTCCAGATTCCCGAATTCTCGAACTCCCGAAGGATCCCAAAATATCGCCATGTGGCTCCAACCTTCGGGCCTTTCGACTCACCCTTGATACTGTATTCCAAAAATATGAAGTCTCAGAATCTCTCCACGTGGCTATGACCTTTGGGCCTTTCACCTTACCCACGATGTTGCATCCCAAACCCCTGGAGTCCCGAAGTGCTAAAGGGTCCACTCTCGTACGGAGTGACGTACTAGATGCAACAAAAAATACAAGTGGGTCCCGATTACTCCTCTCGCTACATGGACCAATAGGTAATTGCCAAAGATGACACACGACAAGGCAGAGAGGACACGTGGCCACTACAGCCGGTGACACGTGCCACCTTTTCAATGGGCACGTAGGGTCTGTGAAACATTTGAATCCAGGTGACACGTCACACTTCAAACATGGGTCCACATCACCCTAGGTGACATCAGCGTGCCACATCACCATGGAATGGTCGCCTTTCAAGTCCTTCTATCTCACAGTCAAGGCATGTCCATGTAACCATTGGATCTACGGCCTCCGTTACTTTGTAACTTCGGCGTTTAGGGGATTCGTGGTGTGAATTCCACCTTGTTCTTGGAGAGGTCAATGTCAGGCTGACCATGGTTTAGATTTGACAGTTACATGAGATATCGAAACATCCTCAAATCTACGGTTCTCGTTACTTCGTAACTTTAGCATTCGAGGAGTTTGATGATATAACATCTATGTTCTCCTGAAGTCAGACTTCGTCGAAGTTACCTCAGCATAGATCCAATGGCCAAGGGAACTTCCAAATACCTTTGAATCGGTAATTCGCGTTACTTCGCAATGGGTAAATGGGTCAAGGTTTAACACTGAGGCAGGTCTGTCTTCCACGGCTAGGAAGACCACTAGGCACCAGTGAACCTTGTGGGTAACCGTGACCACCAGTTGCCTTCAATCGATTTATAAATGGTCAGGTCGAAACACTGTGGAGCCTCGACTTCCCGAAGTTCCGAAGTCAGAAAGACTCAGCTCCTTTCAGGCCTAGCGTAGGGTTCCCAGACCTTGGTCACATGGGTCCTTTGAAAAATCTTGAGGCTTACACACAAATTCCTTTAGCCGTAATGGTTAAGGATATGGGCATGATCCCTCGGTCATATGGTGAAGAGTCTGAAGGAGGTGCTCTCCTCCCACATGGTTTGAACTTGCAATTTATGTGAGGGTAGATTTTAGAGACCGATAGGACTTAAACATTCCAATAAATCCAACCCGACCCTTTTGTAGGCTTACGTCCCACGACTCTTTGAGTGCTAAACTGAGGCAGCAGACAACCATTCAAAAGTATGAGTTCACAGAGAGATAGTCCATATTTCTACCTTAATCATTCAATACATAACTCATTCATAGACATATATATATATATATATTCAACTATCATTTCCATTTCAATATACAGAGTATGAAGATACTTATCAGAAACGAGAAATCGTGAAGTGACTGCTGAAAGGGGTGTTTGTTTCCAGCCAACCATAGGCACAACCACTCCTGACGGATTTACTGCTGACCACCCCCAAGGTAGACCATGATGCTCTAAGAGAGACTCTTTCTTCTTCCTCAATGACAGTCAAGGGCATAAGTTACTCTCCTCCTTGATACACGTCAAAATTCCCCACTTTGATAATGTCACATTATCATTGTTGCAAGTGTCACACTTTTGTCACAAGTGTCATAAATGTCGCATTTTCGTTCTGCAAATGTCACATTGCGAAAGGCACCATGGAAACACTTGATACATCCGCTAGAACATGTTGGAAGGGGAAACCACATCATCTGACAAGTTAAGCAAAATGTTTTGCCTTAAGAAATGGTCATCTTAACGAACTTTAGGAAGAACAATGCTCCCTTGCTCATATGCAAGGAGTGCTAGCGCTCCCTTTCCATCTAGCAAGGAGTGTTGCAACGCTCTGTTTCCAGTATTGAGGGAGCGTCGATTGGTTGAGAGAATCATGGGATGAAATCCCCCTTACCTCTAATGACAACTAGAGATGATCCGAGTTGGTTTGGCTCGAATCCAAGCTTTATGCTGCATCTAATGGAGATGCCACAACTGATGGAGTCATATCCTCAACTTATTCCAAATATAACTAAGGTGGTTGAGCTTGTGAAAGCTTATAAAAGGAGGAATTCTCATGGTGAAGGAGAGGAGAATAATCAACAAAAAGTATTGTCATTCTGATCGTGGATCTTTCGAGCAAGGGGTTGGACAAGGAGGACTTGGAGAGGTTGCTGCAACTACATCTATAGATTGTAAGTGCCTTGTAATGTTCTCATTAATATATGCTTGGCCTATTTCCTTCAAGTTTGTGTATGGTTGCATATATTTTTCTTTTATTGATAAATTTAGTTTAAACTAATCTTGGTAGAGTAGGAAGTCTGCGTTGTCTTTGTTGTCTATTGGATTGCAGATATCATTGAGGAGCTTGAAGATCAAGTTCAACCTGGATTAAGCGAGGACAAGTTCATAAAAAAGTACATCATACTTTCTTCCTCTTTTTCCTTTGACTAGTTTAACTACATTTAAAGGAATGTTAGTGTCCAATGTTAGCATCTTTCTGTATTGGTAGTAGGGGTCTAGAATCGAAGAGGATATTCACCCGTTCTCAGGGGAATTTTCCTACAATAGAAATTGACGCCTCCACTAGGGAGCAAAGCTTTCAGTTTTGGTTTCTTTCCTTGGTTTTGTCTTAGCTTTTTGCTCATCTTCAGATCTTGTTTGTTTTATTTTGCTCTTATATACATCTGTTGTTATTATTGAAGTTGTGTCATAGAGATTGTTGATCAAACTTCCCGAGTTTTTCATTTTCTGGGTTGTTCCCTTTCTTTCTCAGAAACTCGTGCCCTCTCTAGTTACAGCCAGAGCGTTGATTTCTCGATTGACACTCCCCTATAGTGTTTTAGGGAGCATTGTAGCGCTCTAGTGCTGTTATAGCCAGAGCACCGATTTTTCCTCATTTTGAAAAATTGTTGAATGCCTTTGTACTGGGTGTGCTTTTTGGGTATTTCCTTTTAACTAAGAACTTGTTTTTATCAGTTTATGTCTTTTGTCAGACCTACAACTTGATTCTTTTAATACTTTTGATCTTTGATTGGATTTTATTGTATTTCCTTGTCACAAAATCACCCTTTTTCTTTAGATTTTGGGTTCATTTTGATACTTTTTCGTTCATCTGATCAATTGAAGATTGTTACAAGGAAACTCAAGGATCTCTTTATTGTTTTAATTGGTCTCTGATCTTCATATATTTCCAGAAATTTCTTAAGTGTGTTTTGTTTTTTTTGGTGTTCTTTTTGGGAACTTTAGTTTGTTTTTGCCTCTTATTGACTGTTGTGAGAGTGCCTTTTGTTTGTGTGATTCTTGCTTCCCATTGACTAAAGCTGCAATAGTGAAATCCTTTTTATTATTGGCATAAGAAGCATTAAACCAAATCAATTCACATTTATAATCAAACGAAAAGGATACCTTTTACAATTTTTTTTGGATATCGGAAAAAATTTCTTTATAATTTAGCATTAACATGGATTCTTGTTGAAAACAAATTACATGAAATTTTTTGCATTCTTGTGTTTGGTAGTGAAAGAAAGAAAACTATTGCCCCGGATGGGGTGACACATAGCTACGGGGGGACAGGTGGATCCGCACCCGGCCCTGGCATAAATGCCGACAGCCGCCACCCACGCGCATAACTTAACGATGGGGGACGGCCATCGCTGCAATTTAAGGGTGGAGGGACCTTTCCCTCGAGCGACTGGGTACGATTTTAATGGTTCAGTAATGGCGAGGGTTATTAGCGAGAGGATGGCTTCGGCTC
>ML785720.1:243181-279944 GCA_009831015.1 Picea engelmannii
AGAGAGAGAGAGAGAGAGAGATGCATAATAGCAAAAGTTTGTTTTAAAATACATCGTCAAAAGGTACATAATAGGGCAAAAAATTTGGGCCTTCATGCCCACGACATTGATATGAAAGACTACAAAATATGTTGAGGATCCTAGTCATCCTCATGTATCATGTTGTGCTCCTTGAAGCACACTAATGCACGAGCCACTTGTTGAAGTAAGTGGTTCAGACTCTTAGGAACTCCAACTGTGTGTCTCTGCAAATGGAGAGGCATGTCTCGCCTCCTGAAAGGTAGGACACCCATGGCCAAACCTCAGAGGTTCCTCTCAACCTCTCGAAGTCATCCCACTGTAACCTCGTGATATACTGCTACCTGTGTGTCTCCATGATGCCCTAGTTCCGACATCCCCACCGGACATGACGCACCTCTATCTGCATGATGAAACAAAACATCTTTAGATCCCTCATTGTACACATAAAAAACAATATAAAATATAAAAAACAAAAATACATGACAAAGTTTAGTTTCGTACCTCACGCATCCCACCGAATGCCCTCGAGGAGCACCAAGTCTGCACTACCCCGAAAGTTCAGTCCAACATAAGGAAATTCCTCGATAACAACTAACTGTCTCCTCTACCAAGTGAAGAAATCAACTGTAAATCTAAATGTTGAGGGATCATTCCCCAATCTCGGGGATAAACTGGTCCATCTCTCCATCTATGGCTCAGTCCCAGGATGTGTTATCAATGCAACATGTGGTTGCATCCGGGGAACTCACTACAAGAAGAACGAAACTAGAAAAGAGCCATATCCAAACTACTTTTGTCTTCTTATCCTGTACTTCGATATTTGTTCCTTCACATTTCGAAGGACCCCTGGGCTCCATTTAAACAACCTGGGCTCTACACACTGTAAAGCATATGAAATTTGTGATTTCGAAGCTAGATGAGCGCTAGTACTACCCTCCAATTTGGTGATGGCAAATAGAATAGACCGAAGTGACATGTACCTTACATCTTTGATCACGATTCGCCCACCTACTAATCACGATCCTGGTATATAATGCTCAACAACATATGTCGCAGTTGGCTGAAGAGTTGCCTTATGTCCAGACAAGAGGATAGGAGCCCCCCCCCTCAAGAGGCCTGTCAAAAAGTACACATCATCAAGGTCAATCTCGAGAATGTGTGGCCCAATGAAAAATGCATGTTCGACATCATCGCAGAAACTGATCAAGTACTCAAGTAATAATACCTCTTTCCTCATATTCTGGAGATTAAAGTACTTGAGTAGACCGTAATTTCACAAAGATGCCCTTGCTTGAGGGATTTTTAAAGAGGCAATGTCATCAAACTCGTGTTCGCGTTCTTTCCACTCTATCATGGTTAAATTACCAGTGAAATTTGCAAATACAACCAATTAAACATCTTTAGTCAACTTTTTATGGGAGAAAATTGTGTCTTTTTAGCCCAAAATACAAAAAAAATAATTAGTTTTACGCCATCGCTTCCTTAAGTCTGCCCACAGAGCGCTAGTGATCCCTAGGCATGTGCACTAGGTCGTTGATATCTCGATCGACGCTCCCCTCATCTCTTTGAGGGAGCATCAATCTAGTTCGGTGCCTAGGGTTTCCCAAAGAGCCCAAAACACCCTAAATATAAGCTAAAACACAAAAGTAAACCATAAAAAATGATTGGAAAGGGAAGATGACCAACCTAGTCCATACGGAATTGAAAAGGGTTGATCGTGGCTCCCGTACTCACAGCTCAAAAATCACCTCCCAAAGGTGGAAAATTCCAAATATGGAAGAATTTGGTAAAAATCAATTGGTAAATGAAATTCTTAACCTATTTTACTATTTGATAGGTTTTATTTTTTCTATTTCTCAGTAATATAAAGTTTTTTGGGGGGTTTTAAATCTTTTTGAGGAGTTACTAATGCTTTGAGCCCATAACTGTCTATATTTGCAGGTTTTTAAGCAATATCTTTTCGACAACCTTGTGACACTTACAAGCATAATCTTTGTTCTTTCTCGCGCTCGAAAAAACATGAAAATGTAGTCGAGTAGACGTTTATCACTTTTTCGAACTCGTAAAGGTTACACGAAAAAGGAACCCCCTGGAGTCATCTTTAATCTTTTTTCAGATTATCTAAATATGAAAAGATCGTCGAGTGATCTTGCTTCCTTTCACGCTCGTTAAAAAAAGGTCTTGAAAGGGCGTTTGCCGAGTAGCAATTTATCTATTTTTCGGACTTGAGAGACTAAAATTATGAAAAAGGACAACTTGGATTCGCCTTTAAGTTCTTTTCAGACTCTCTAAACATGAAAAAACACCGAGTTTTCCTTCTATGGACTCGCTAAAATCACACATTGAAGGGCCCATATGGGACCGAACCCTTACTTCTCCCAGTTTGTTAAACACAGTAAGAGGGACTTACCGAAGGTAAGTTATATCGAGTATGTGTTATCCTCCTCGAGCTCGTAAAAACAAAAAGAGGTACTCGTCTATTTGGATGGGGGGGAAATTGAAGGAAGTAAGTCAAGTTATCTTTTAGAATTGTTACAAGTCACTCTTGCAGTCGCCCTTGAACACGACACTTGTTTCCACCTGCATTTTGAACACTTAGATAATCCGCTAAACCTCTACACTGAACCAATCCTATGAGTCTTTCCACTCCTTTGGGTCACCTGATGAATGTCACAACGTCCGCTGCATTATGTTTATGTCCACATTACATTTATTCTGCCAAGTCATGTTGTGCCTCAGTGTTCAAGGGAAGTATTTGCCTCGAGCGTCAACCATCATAAATTTCTAGTTTCAATACCCATGTCAATCCATACTCATTCGATTCACCAGCTTACATCTCTTTCCTATGTCAGTTTCTTGTCGATGATGGGGGATACATCAAGGCCCTCCTTCGAGGAGTCTTTTCCTACCGACTTCAACACATCATCTGAGAATTACACTTAGAAACCAATTAGTACCTTGGGACCTGGATGCCTCAATTTAAAGCTTCCTCGCCTCTGACAATAGGTTTTCATAATTTACCTCTGATCGGATGATTCCATGAGTGTCTGACTTCATTTAATTTATTCACATTCGTTGGATTGTACTAGGGTACCTTGGGAGTCATTGACATCATTAGTGATTTCCCTCGCACTTGTTAACAATTTACCTCAATGACCGATAATCAAGTGGTTTTTACCATGTTCGACATCAAAACATCTATTCACATGGCTAGATTCGTACCACATCAGGATTGGCACGAAGACCCCGGGTTGAGCATTCACTCTATTATCTGCTTTCCCTAGGATTTGAAGGAAATCATTTGAGCATGCTGATATATATATACTGTTACATAGATCCACACTGTATTGGTCCGTGGCTATGTTTTATCATCTCGTAGCTCCACTGTGTATTTATCATGGCTATGATCAGTTCATGTAATGGAGGTATAGATCCACATTGTATCTTTGGTGGCTATACCCTTAGTCAATATCATCATCGATCCACAATGTATTTATTGGCGGCCATACCTTAAGTTCTTTGTTAGTCAAGCATAGATATGCTTGCCTTGGGTTTGAAACACAAGATAACGTTTGTTTGATGGTTGTTTGCAACTTCTACTAGGTTCTCCAACTCCATACCCTTGCTTCAAAAATCTACAAAGTACTTCAGTCATCATCTTTCGTCTTCTGACTTCACACTTTGGGGGGCAATCTGTTACACGTCAAAATTCCTCACTTCGATAATGTCGCATTATCATTGTTGCAAGTGTCGCAAGTGTTGCACTTTTGTCACAAGTGTCGCATTTTCGTTCTTCATATGTCGCATTGCGAACGACACCATGGAAACACTTGATACATCCTCTAGAACATGTTGGAAGTGGAAACCACACCATTTGACAAGCTAAGCAAAATGTTTTGCCTTTATAAATGGTCATCTTAACAAAATTTTGGAAGATCAACGCTCCTCTACTCATATGCATGGAGTGTTAGTGCTCCCTGTCCATCTAGCAGGGAGCGTTGCAGCACTCTGTTGCCAGTTTTGAGGGAGCGTTGATTGGTTGAGAGAATCAAGGGAAGAAATACCCCTTATCTCTAAAGACAACTAGAGATGATCCGAGTTGGTTTGGCTCAAATCCAAGCTTTAGGTTGCATCTAATGGAGATGCCACAATTGATGGAGTTATATCCTCAACTTATTCCAAATATAACTAAGGTGGTTTATCCTCTCAAAGCCTATAAAAGGAGGCATTCTCATATTGAAGGAGAGGATAATAATCAACAAAAAGTATTGTCATTATGATTGTGGATATTTCGAGAAAGGGGTTAGACAAGGAGGACTCAGAGAGGTTGTTGCAACTGCATCTACAAATTGTAAGCGCCTTGTAATTTTCTCATTAATATATGCTTGGCCTATTTCCTTCAATTTTGTGTATGGTTGCATATACTTGTCTTTTATTGATAAATTTAGTTTAAACTAATCTTGGTAGACTATGAAGTCTGCATTGTCTTTGTTGTTTATTGGATTGCATATATCATTAAGGGGCTTGAAGATCAAGTTCATCCTATATTAAGCGAGGACAAGCTTCAAAAAAAGGTACATCATACTTTCTTCCTCTTTTCCCTTTGACTAGTTTAACTACATTTAAAGGAATGATAGTGTCCAACATTAACATCTTTCTGTCTTGGTAGTAGGGATCTAGAATCCAAGAGGATATTCACCTGTCTGTAGTGAAATTTTCCTACAACACTCCTCCTCCCACATGATATTGGCAACTGATTTTCTCTATACCAAGAAATGAGGTATGCACGAGTACTTCCATTGTCACTCATCAACCTCATTTACCAGCTTGTAACAAAAACCCTGCCAACAACTTCATGCGCCCAGAATGAGCTTATTTCCCAGTTCTTCCTTGAACCAGAGAGTTATAACCATTCTTTTTCTCTTCTCAATATTGGTCTTTCGACTCTGCTCTCCTCCCAGATCTCCTGATCGCTACCTTTCTCTGCCCATGAATTACCTCTTTCTTGCCTTTCTTAGCAAGGTTGCATGGGTCTGAATCCCCAGCTCGTGGCTAGGTCTGGAAGTCTTGTAGATGGGTACTCTGCCCCATCTCCTCATTAACTTTTGAGGAGGACTCTTCCAGCTACCACTATGACAGGTAATTCATTTCTGGATCAAAGAACTGTTCTGGGTCTGAGCCATTAATACCAGTAAGGTACTGGTTTGGTGGGGTTGGTCATCTCAACCATTTCTGGTTCCCCTCACCATCTCTCTCATAAAATTTGTGGTCTATCTTAGCAAACCCCCCTTTCAACAACTATGCAACACTTATCCATTTTATACTAATAATAGAAAATACATACATTGTCCTTTTATACAAAAGGTTTATCAAATCAAACATTCACACATATCTGATCTGCCATAGTCTCTTGGGCAGTTATAGTTATATTTACAAACTGGGGGAAACAATGATATTACATGGTGTTCAGAGATGAGTTAAAATACAATGTCATTCAAATGTGCATGTTGTTGCGAGAGAAAACCAACCCAATGAAGGCAGATATGAGCCACAAAAAAGCACACTGCCAGTTAGGAGGATGTTGATCAAGAGAGATGCATCAATCCTATATAGACCTCTCTGTGTTATTGTGCAGACATCCCATTCATGTATGCCCATATCAATGGTTTTTGTGTTTTGTGTTTATTAACATCGTTTGGATTATGTGTTCCGAATCAGATTACTAGGTGGTACAATATTTCATATTTTTCATTATGCATTCTGAATCAGATTATTATGTTACCATATTTCATATTCTACGTTATGCATTTTGGGTGGTACCATATTTCATATTCTACGTTATGCATTTTGGGTGGTACCATATTTCATATTTTGAATTCTATGTTATGAATTGGACTATTGTGTTACCATATTTCATATTTTGTGTTCTATGTTTTGTGCTCTAGGTGGTACCATATTTCATATTTTGTGTTCTATGTTTTGCACTCTAGGTGGTACAATATTTCATATTTTGTGTTATGTATTATGAATGGATTATTGTGTCTTATGTCTACTGTGCTTTTATGTGTTTAATTTCCATAATGGCATGGTCTAGACATTTTTGTGTTCTATGGTTCAACAGGTTTGCATTTCTCTGAAAGATGTCACCTCTTGAAAACTCACATGGTATCGTTTAGGTTTAAATTAAACAAAATGAACCATCAAATACATTAGACTTAAATTAAACAAATGTTACAATTATTAGGTTTAAATTAAATGGATGTTACAATCATTAGGTTTACACTAAACAAAATATCCACAAAACCCAACTCTATGAAACTCAACGCTGGTCTATCGTTTTAATTCATTAATTATGTCATTAAAGTAATTTTTAAAAGGTTATTTTTCAATCACAGTGATGGATTTCATACTCAAATTGATTCAATGGCTCCTGCATAATTTCTATTTTACCAATGTGACTCATGCTTTCATCTACAAAATTTTCATTTCTAAATTTACAAAAAAATATAATTGTTGCACCGAGAGTAGCGAGGTACTCTACATTCTAGTATGGAGGAGATGTTGTCACATAATGTTACATTAAAGAATAATAAAAAATAGTAAAATTGATTTATTAACTACATATGCACATATGTATCTGACAACATCTAGGAAATAAAACTAGTGTAAATCCATCTTAAACCCGGAGCTATGAAGCATCGAGAGGGATGAAATTTCTAAAGGTGTAATTTCTTTATCATTTAATATGAAGGAATTAATACATGACATGGAATTAAATGATAAATTTTTGTATACCTTAAGTAATTTGATCCCTCTCAGTGCTTGATAGATCTGAGTTTAAGATGGATCTTTTTACAATTTGGAAAGTAATTAAAATCTACATTCTCCATATTAAANTATATATATATATATATATATATATATATATATATATATATATATATATATATATATATATATATTCATATTTATATTATTTTCGATATAATCAACTATCTAAAAGATTTATTTAAAAAAAACTCACAAATTTATCATATACTTCTATATAACGATGCCTTTGAATCACACGACCTTGCATTTTTCTTACAGGCACATTAGATATGAAAAACTAAAATTCTAATAATAAGTAATTACTGACTTTGGATTTAAAAAAAAAATCTAAAACCAAAAGTTGGGTACGATCCTCCCCACAATAATCAAGAGCATGTCATAGCCCCATAGGACGCTTGATCAAATCTTGCGATCGTTCACCTCTAGAGGGTGTGCAACACCGCGACGATTCTTACTTGGTTGCTTGACACACCAAGAATACTTTGTTTGGTGATCTAAGCGAAAATCAGTGGCCACCCACCTATTCCAATGTCTCAAAATAGGGGTTTCCACCTTGGTAGTTTTTCGAGACCTAAACTTCTGGGGCCATTTTGAGGCCCTAAACAAATTTTATTTGGGCGTGGCACAATCACACTATGTGTTTTAACAATAGTGTGATGAAAAAATGTGTATTACTTGGATAGACCTTTCCAACGAGCTATCATGCACCCCAAAAAGAGATCGTATGCAAATGTTACACCCTTGGGAAGTTGACATATCAACTACCCCCATCGTGGCTCGCAAATCGTTTGGTGTTTCATCTTTTGGGGTTAGGGTTTTGGATTTTATTTATGTTAAAAAGGCCTTTGCAGCCTCATTGTAAACATTATATTATTCTTGTGAATGAGCATAGCCATCACATCTCTTCTCAAATATAAGATGCCACCATTATAGCGAGTTCATTCACTCTGTGTTTTTACAGCTTCTGTACATTTCTGTCATTGATAAAAATTGTGCATTAATGTATCTCTATGTTTATTGCATTATCTATGTATATTTGATTGTTATATCCACCTTCATTTCATTCTCAAAATAATCTAGATCAGTGGTATCAGAGCAGGCTACTCCTTTTTGTTTCTTAGTGCATGTCCCTGATGAGGTTAAGGTATAGAGAGTTGGGTCTTGAGTTAATTTCTGTTTAGGACAACTGCTCTTGCCAACCCAAGCAGACTCCCATGGTGGAAGAAAAGAGAGACGAGGGATCATAAGGTACCATCAAGTTGTTGCTCGCGAAATCCCTTGCGCAACAAAGGAATGAGATGTTGGAGAAATTTTCCCAAGTCCTTCAACAATTACCGAAAATAGTAGGCGCGT
This sequence comes from Picea engelmannii, assembly GCA_009831015.1. NCBI lineage: Eukaryota > Viridiplantae > Streptophyta > Pinopsida > Pinales > Pinaceae > Picea > Picea engelmannii. Next base: position 251,387 of record ML785720.1, read on the forward strand.
CTTCGTCAAGCAGTCACTTTGGAGACGTTGCCCCATTCAAGGTACAAGTTAATTTTTATATTCCCATATTTGAAGGTCAGATCGATGCAGATGCTTTGGAAAAATGGTTGAATTTGCTAGAAGATTATTTCTCTGTTCACAATTTTTCTGACAAAGAAAAGATCACCTTCGCACTCCTTAAGACTCTCCCCCATGTCAAACATTGGTGGGAAAATTACTGGGAGCAAAATTCCACAGAGGATTATGGAATATTTGGGGTCGAGCCCACTTTGGATTTTTTTATGGATGTGATCAAGGAGAAATATTACCCTATGGGAAAATATGATGACCTGAGATGGACCACGCTGCATCAAGAGAAGGGCGAAACAATTCCACAGTTCACAAATACCTTCCATACCTTGCGCACCAAGTTGGGTATCAAAGACTCCAAGTGACATCTAGTTATAAAACATCGTGGGGCTCTAAACATGTACATCCAAACCAAAATGGAGTTTTTGGACATCTAATCAATGGGAGCCACTTATCGACATGTTGTCAAAATTGAGCAGAAATTCAAGCAGCAGAACAAGTGGGAGTTCTGGTCTGTAAATCCACAACAACCAAAGTATGGTAAAGACAACCCTAACTCATAGAATAACCAACCTCAAGACAACCAGTCCAAGCCGCAGGAAAAGAAGAGCAATGGGAAGACAAAGAAGGACACTAGGAAGTGGTGTGACTTCCACAAAATTCCTTGGCACAACACCAATGAATGTTGCTCAAAACGGTCATTGGTGGCCGAGCTCAAAGAAAAAAGCTCGAGCCCTGACTTAGACTCTGATTCAGACAATAATAAAAGGAGACATATTATTGATGCAGAACCCACTACTACTCTCATGACCACAATAATCAAACCATAAGAACCAAAGGATCCCGAGGAGGGGGAGTGCCTCTTCCATTCATAGATGTGGGTGAAGGGGACCCCGCTGCATTTTATTGGTGATAGCGAAAGCGAGAAGAACCTCATCTTAGTAGAGGTCGTCAAGCAGTTGGGTTTGTCAACAAAACCACACCTGCATCCATACAACATAGGATTGATTCGCCAGGAATGAGATATTCATGTCAGCCAACAAAGTATCCTGTCATACGACATCAATCCCTTTAAGGATGAGGTACTGTGTGATGTTTCCCCACTAGAAGTTTATTATGTTGTGTTAGGCCAACCATATATGTGGAGTGTCATGTTGTTTATGAGTCTTGAGCCCGTAGCGTCATTGATACTTTGGGGGGTCAACTCCAGACTATTATCCGCAACTACTAGGGATAAATAAGAAGATGATGTATCGAGTCCCTCAGGTTGCAGACATGGAGTACTGAGAGACAACTTGACCAACAATGTCCACTTGCATAGATTGAGGCCCTCTTCACCACCACAGATCTTAAGGTTCATCACGAGGGTATCCACCACACCGAATGGTTTCTGAAAGACATTGGGTCTTGTTCCACGAGGTACAATCTAGGTATCATGGTGAGTGTCATTTCAATATTTCAGGCATTTGAGTTTGTTTCATCTATTATTGCTTTGGATTATGTAACATTTACTTGGAAATTATGCTCTTTGCCCTATTTCACTTTGGTGGTTGATATTGCGCCCTAGTAAGTGGGTCACCCTTAGGGATAGGTCTTCTACTGGGAGTTCCTCTTGATGAGACATTGGGTCATTCCCGACCATACTTGTCATTTTCTACACTTCTCCCCCTCATCCACTTACCTTTTGGGATTTTCAAGTGTACTGGCCCAAGAAGGGGTTGTCCCTCATTTCATGGGAAGAAGGGGTTGAAGGCCAAGAGGCTTGTAGTTGGAAAAATATAAAATCTAATCACAAACCTTCTAGATGCTCGCCCAGGGATCCCGAGGACAATGAAATTTATTTCATAAGAAACTGATGAGACACGTGAATAATAACTAATCCAAAATTCCAACCAAGGTGGAGCATGTGTGGGCATTGTTTTTCATGCTTAGGTAGAAGCCCCACACATGTTTTCAACTTGGGGAAGCATGATGTGATGAGGGTAGAGTCAAGGTGGGCACTATTTTTCATGCTTAGGTAGAAGCCCCACCTTGGCTTCAACACATAAACATCTTAAAATAATAAAAAGAAATAAATGGGTTTGGAAAAAGGTTGAATTGTAAACCAAGGTGCAACACACCCTCTATAAAGGCACCCATAAATGAGACACTACAATCCTTTGCATGTCATGAACCCCATGCTCAAGAGTCTTGCCCCCATCCATGTCACTTCATCCACATGACTTAGAGAAAGGTATGATTGGGAAACACTCCTAAACTTGAGGTACAATTCACCCAATAGGTCGCTTTGTCAACCCACCCATACCTAAACTGGGAAAATCGCATAGGGTCTTTGAGCACTTGTTTATTTGATGTGGTATTTTGTATGTACATGCTTATATGGATCTTTAATTGATTTGATTTACTCATCATGATGCATTTGACTTGAGATCCTTGGAGGGTGTATTCATTGTCTATGCAGGACCTAGTTAATGGAAAGTTTTGGAAGAACAAGCTTAGCTTGGGCTTCCTTGAGGCTTGAAGCCCATAGGTTGGATACCAAGGCCCACACAAGGGATGATGATGACATGCCTTTGGAGGTCTAAGAGACACCTTGGAGGATCTCACCCACCCCCTACAAGCCAAATGACTTGCCTTTGGAGGCCAAAACATCACCTTTAAGGGCTTGATGTCACCCTAGGGCTAGGGTCTTGGTGGTGAAGGGAAACTTGGCATGTTTTGATGGAAAAGACTTGATTGAAGGAAGAAATCCTAGAGCATGAGAAGGAGGGCCTAGAGGGCCCAACGATTACTTTTTTCTCCTTCAACGACTTACTAAAAGTGTCAAGACATCACCCTCTAGAGGGATGACATCACTTTAGGGTTTTTATTGTGCATTTTTGAAATTTAAATTTGAATTTAGCTTGTAAAGGGGAAAAGTAAGGGTTGTTGTCCCCTTACTTTTTGGTTTACCCTAAGTTTTGTGAAAAAACTCTTGTTAGAGGTTTTTATATAAATAGAGATAATTTCTATGTCATTTGATCATAGCTCTCCCATTGTGAGAAGACTACATTGGTTGAAATTTGCGACCTACTTGAGAATTTCTCTCTATCTCTCTTGGTTACATTATCTTGTGATGGTTTTTCTTATGATATTGGATGGATGGACGATGCACTAGCTCTCTTGGAGACTTGTTCTTGCTTTATGGTGGATTTTCCTTGGGGAATTAGGGTTTCATCTTGTTAATGCTTCAACTAGGTAAGGATTTCATGTTCATTGCTCTCTTTTCTTGGTTTTAAGGTTAATGTGATGATCTCTTGGGGAGTATAATGGCATACAACCCTGTCCAATTCCATTATAATTGTTTGGAATAATCTATTGTGCAAAGGATACTAAGAAGAGTAAAAGGGTTCACATGCTCATAGGTTTTCCTTGTTGGTTTGGGTTTGCCTTGGGAGTAAAAGGGTTTACAACCCCAAGGAAGTAACCCATCCAACTTGTTTAATCAAGGGATTTCATTTTCCCAAGCACTAGCCTTCATATATTGGAGAAATAAATTATTGCATTGGTAATTGTGAAAAGTTGAGATATTGAAATTGTCTTAAGTGGAATTTAACTTATATGTTATACTTGTCTCTAAGCGACTAAGGCATCTCTTTTCGCCAAGAAATTCTTACTGTTGTTACAAATTTAATCTACAACCATTAGGGCTACAAAAAAATCATCATAACTTTTGATTTTTCTCTCTTATCAACCGTTAGAATTTGCTAAGAATTGGCCAGCATAATCTACTAGTCCTAGCTCATCTTTTGGGTGCATTTTTTGCAAGTTTTGGTGGATGATTTTTCTGTTGTAACAACTTGTTTGCTACAACCATAAGGCTGTAAATATATCTCTACAATACTTTGTCTATAACAACCTTACATTGATGCTAAATTCTATGCTTTTTAATTGAGATTTACTTGTGTTTACTAGCTTATCTCTTGCATTGTTTGTTAGACTTTCAACATTTTGTTTAGCAACTCTAATAATCATTTCTTTTTTGATATATATCTTTGTTGATTGATGCAAATAGGTAAGACAAGATTACATTGCTTGTAAACTTAACATATATCTTGTATACTTGGTTTCTCTTGTGTCTTGGGTAGGTACAATTATCTTCTGCAGTTACTCAATTTCCTTGGAAACTATTAACTATTTTCAATACTCTTTTCCAAGCTACTTTCCATTTAGAAAACTTGACATATAGGGGCATCCATTTATAAGTATCATTTTCCATTTCATTTCCCCCCGAGGGTCACCCATGATCCCCCCCTTGAGGTGATCACTTCACCTCTAAAGTAACGAGAGTACCTATCTGAGGTGACAGTGGGTAGTTATTCTCCTAGTTGTCGACATCTTGTGGTTTGGGTCGGGCTTTTCCCAACCTAAAATTTGTGCAATAACATTTTGGCATCATTGTCAAGGAGGATTTTGAATCCTCTTTCATGCCCTAATGACACTTTGACAAGCTACCATCCCAAATCCTTTACCCATAGCTTGCCTCGCAACTCCACTTGAAGGATGTTTCCCTTACACCCTTGATGAGCTTTTCATAAAGTTCATTTGACAACTCCAATGACGTGATACCCTAAGTAATGGAACCATGGCGTCACAGGGATTACCATGGGAATTCCATAAGGTGTGCCCTTCTATTGATGCTCAAAATATCCCTGGATATCGAAATCATTTCCCTACATAGTGGAGGCCAAGTTTCCCTAAATTTAATGGCGATCCAGCTGTAACAGTCACCCATATCGTCAATTAGATGAAGTATGCTTCAAGATTAAATGTGTTACATGAAGATGTGTTGATGGAAATTTTTGTATCTTCACTGGAATTAAGTCAAAGGAGTTGCATTACACACACATGCAATCCAAAGAGTATCCCATCCTCTACAAAGCTCATTGAAGAATTTCTCAGGCATTACCGGGCAGCTAATCAGAATTTGCAAGATACTTTCCAAGAGCTCAAACACGCTCTTTGTAGAGAAGGTTCTCCAGTGGATGACGAGACAATAAATGAAGAAGTGCTTGAAGGATATATATATATATATGAATAAAGTTACCAAGAATATCCCGATGAAGTTTCTCATGTTGAAGATCTGGACGAAACATTTGATCAAGATGAAGTGCTCATATATACCCCTCTACTTGATGAAGACATCCAGGGATCTGCTCCTCCTGCACATCAAGAAGAGAACATGATGAGTCGTGACCCTTTTGAAGACTTTGATTATGCTTTATTCCATGAATTTGTAAGTGAAGAAGTATTAGAGGAGCCCTTGGATGTGACAAATCCTTTTGAAAAAAGACAAAAAAAGCACTATGTATTAAGGATCAAGCCGCTTGCAATGAAGATGTGATAGAGGGGCATATCCATAAAGAGAAGGAAGAATTTTGACGAATCAAAAGATGTTGAGACATCGTTAGCTTTTCTCTTGCTTGATGAAGGTGAGGTTGTCCAACCTTGCTTTCCTTCTGCACATGAAGTTGAAGAAGCAATTAGTCCCAATGATGAAGAAATTGAAGATCCAGTTGAAGCCACGCTAGCCCCTGCTCTTCATGCACACAAAGACAAAGAGATGGGAACTTTTAGTCATAGTGATGGTCTTATGAAAGAAACCTTGGATATGGTTGATGAGTGTATAGACACTTTCATATAGACTATGAGACACACATGGGATTTTGGTCATTTCATTTTTTATAGAGACCCCATTTATGACATTGAGCATAGCTCTCAAGCAAAAGGGGTTGATTTTTCATCTTCAGAATACTGATCTTCATGCATATATGATTCAAATGTTTGGCAGCTTGATGATGATATGGTTGCAAATTTGTTCTGTCCATTCGAGGATGACATGTCGTAACATTTTTAGGGTGATTTTGACTCATCCCTTGGGAGTTGTGATGTAGATCCTTTTGGGTATGCAAGATTTTTCTATGAGGACTTTCAACCACCTTTATCCTCAATTTTTGATGAACACCAGGACATGGCCATCTCAGAGGAATCAAAGGCTCACTCTACAAAGTGAAAGTATTTTCATCTTGGGGATTTTTACGAGGATTCACAGATGAAGAGGAAACATTTTTCTAAACCCGAGCATGTCCCTTACCTCATTTCTTCTTCTCAAGGAAATGTTGGGATAGTCTTGGGATCTCTCATGTCTTCTCAGTCTCCAGGAAGAAATGATCATGCTAATGGGGATGACTATGAGCCATCGTTTACATATGGTAGCCTTCTTCAGAGATGGATTGATCGAGCTTATTTTTGGGACGATCAGGCTGGTGGTTTCTCTTTCCAGGAAGATTTCCTCCCTCCCACCCATCTCCATGAGTTTCATTTCATAACTGATTATATGTGTATTTATACTCATGATTATTATGCGATGGAATTATATTTGTTGTTTCACATGATTAAACACAAGGGGAGATACCTTGATGAAATGATGAACATGTGGTTGCACTAGTTGTACGACTTCACCTCACATTTCAGGACCTGATCTTCAGGGCCCCAGGTAAGTAGGTAGGTCATTTTGATTTCTTGCATTTACATAATGATTGCTCATGATAGTTTAACTGCATTTCATATTTCATTTTTTTCTACTTGCATACTGATTTCATTTTTAGTTTAGATTTATGAAAAAATGCAAAATTATCTTTTTCTTGATAGGTTGTCATTTTTGGCTTTTGATATATATGGGTGAAGGGTGATAGAACCACCCTAGATTTTACATTTTTATGTTTCAGTGGAAGCACAGGTCCACAAGGAGATGTTGCGGTTCTCATGCACTCTACGTTGAGTACATGTCCCCAAGTAGGAGCCAGATATTATCCCCAACTCCTAGGGATAACTAAGGAGATGATGTCTCGAGGCCCTAATGTTGTAGACATGGAGTACTGAGAGACAACTTGACCAACAATGTCCACTTGCATAGATAGAGGCCCGCTTCACCACCACAGATCTCAACTTCATCATGAAGGTATCCACCACACCAGCTGGCTTCCGAAAGACATTGTGTCTCGCTCCATGAGGTACAAGCCAGGTATCATGGTGAGTGTCCTTTGAATATTTCAGGCATTTGAGTTTGTTGCATCTATTACTGCTTTGGAATATGTAACATTTGCTTTGACAATATACTCTTTGCCCTGTTTCATTTTGGTGGTTGATATTGTGCCCTATTAAGTGGGTCACCCTTAGGGATAGGTCTACTACTGGGAGGTCCTCTTGACGAGTCATCGTGCCATTCCTGACCATACTTGTCACTTTCCACACTTCACCCCCTCATCTCCTTACCTTTTGGGATTTTCGGGTGTACTGACCCAAGAAGGGGTTGTCCCTCATTTCATGGGAAGAAGGGGATGAAGGCCCAAAGGCTTGTAGCTGGAAAAAGATAAAATCTAATCATAAGCCTTCTAGATGCTCTCCTAGGGATCCCGAGGACAATGAAATGTCTCCCATAAGAAACTGATGGGACTCATGAAAAATGACTAATACAAAATGCCAACCAAGGTGGACTATGTGTGTGAATTATTTTTCATGCTTAGGTAGAAGCCCCAAACATGGTTTCAACTTGGGGAAGCATGATGTGACGAGGGTAGAGTCAAGGTGGGCACTATTTTTCATGCTTAGGTAGAAGCCCCACCTTGGCTTCAACCTGGAAACATCTTAAAAGAATAAAAGGAAATAAATGGGCTTGGAAAAACGTTGAATTGTAAAAAAAGGTGCGACACACCCTCTACAAAGGAACCCATAAATGAGACACTACAATCCCTTGTATGTCATGAACCCCATGCCCAAGAGTCTTGCCCCCATCCATGTCACTTCATCCACATGACTTAGAGAAAGGTATGCTTGGGAAACACTCCTAAAATTGAGGTACGCTTCACCTAATAGGTTGCTTTGTCAACCCTCCCATACCTAAATTGGGCAAATCACATAGGGTCTTTGAGCACTTGTTTATTTTGATGTGGTGTTTTGGATGTACATCCTTATATGGATATTTTATTGATTTTATTTACTCATCATGATGCATTTGACTTGAGATCCTTGGGGGCATATTCATTGTCTTTGTAGGAGCTAGTTGGTCGACAATTTTGGAAGAGCAAGCCTAGCTTGGGCTTCCTTGGGGCTTGATTCCCACAGGTTGGATACCAGGGCCCACATACTAAATGATGATGACATGCATTTGGAGGTCTAAGAGACACCTTAGAGGATCTCACCCAACCCCTACAATCCAAACTACTTGCCTTTGGGAACCAAAATGTCACCTTTAAGGACTTCACGTTACCCTAGGGCTATGATCTTGGTGGTGAAGGGACACTTGGCATGTTTTGATGGAAAATACTTGATTTAAGGAAGAAACCCTAACACATGAGAAGGAGGCCTTAGAGGCCCCAACAATTACCTTTTTCTCCTTCTATGACTTACTGAAAGTGCCAAGACGTCACCCTCGAGAGGGATAGCGTCACTTTAGGGTTTCTATTGTGCATTTTTTAAATTTAAATTTGAATTTAGCTTGTAAAGGGGAAAAGTAAGGGTTGTCGTCCCTTTACTTTGGGGTTTACCCTAAGTTCTGTGGAAAAACTCTTGTTAGAGGTTTTTGTATAAATAGACATCATTCCTATCTCATTTGATCATAGCTCTCCCATTGTGAGAAGACTACATTGGCTGAAATTTGCCCCTTACTTGGACATTTATCTCTATCTCTCTTGGTTACATTATCTTGTGATGGTATTTCTTATGTTATTGGATGGATGGATGATGTGTTAGCTCTCTTGGATAGTTTTTCTTGCTTTATGGTGGATTTTCCTTGGCAAATTATGGTTTCATCTTGTCAATGCTTCGACTAGGTAAGGATTTCATGTTCATTGCTCCATTTTATTGGTTGCAAGGTTAATGTGATGATCCCTTAAGGAGTATAAGGGAATACAACCCCTTCCAAGTCCGTTATAATTGTTTGGAATAATCCATTGTTCAAAGGATACTAGGAAGGGTAAAAGGGTTTACACCCTCATAGGTTTTCCTTGTTGGTTAGGGTTTGCCTTGGGGAGTAAAAGGGATTACAACCTCAAGGAAGTGATCTAGGAGGATCTAAAAGGGTAAATATTCAAAGTCCTCAAGTCTTAGCAAGAATGGGACCAAGTCGAAGAGCTCGTCGAGAGCTTTCCAACAACGCAAACGACACCTCAAATGGAGTTTGTATGGAAAAGTTATGGCTGTCAAAGTTTCGGTCAACTAGTCAAAGTCAACAGGGTGACATCAACATCCATACAAATGAAGCCGGAAACTGATTGCACAAGGATGATATCAACATTCTAATGTGGTATCACGATAGGCTACCATGTGGCATGCTTTTTCATTTTTTGTAGCCACTTGGGCCAATTGACGAGTGACACGTGTCACCCCCAGGTGATGCCACATGGCACCACCCAGAGGCTACCACATGGCGTCCTTACAACAGAAGAACTGGTGCCTACGTAACCAACTAATTGGGAAAATGTAGAAAATGGTAGAGTGCCACGTGGTACAATCACTGGGCACCACATGGCACCTCGAAAATGCCCTATGAGGGATGGGAACCAAATTTCAAAAAAAATATAATAATGGTCATCGGGTTGGTCGGCGATGAAACCGACAACCGAACTGTTTGTCGACCCGTAATCTAGTGATTAGACATTTAATGCAGGCTTACCCTTGAGGTTCCATGCATAGATCTTATCGAATTGTTGGCGCAAATTTACAATGGGAAACAAATATATATTCGACGAGTGATATTATATGGTTGTTTAACCATATGTACAATAGTTGTTATAACAATAACAAAACAAACGCTAAATTGGGGAGGTCCGTGGGGTTTGACCCCCAGATCTCCCCCAACCATATGATTTTTGTTACATCCAATTGTCAATGGATCCAAAGACGCACTTGGTATATCCACCTAGAAATTTGCATTTTAAACCCAGTTTCTTGTCGACTTCGGGGTCCGCACCCAACCAAGTATAGGGCATGATTTTCTATGCAGTAGTCATTATTGTAGGTGTTGTACAGACTGTAGTGGCACAAATTTCAAGGCAGATATATCAGCAGGGCCTGGAGGTGACAATGTCATATTGAGACGATTTGATCGTCATTTTTTCACTACTTATCACCAAGAATCCACTGGTGCAATCGGATTTTACATCCGAGCAGTGGATCTGAAGGGAATTTTTCAAAATTGAGGTATAGCCATGTATTTTATGCCAATTTTTGCTGAGATAATATAAAATCCTCTCGACTTCAAAGCGGGCTTGGAGACATAGTCCATTATTGGGATGAACTTTGTTATCATGTCTTGTGTTATTTCTCTTCTTCTCATCTTTTCTCCGTGATTATGTCTTCTTTAATCATGTTGCACATAAGATTTTATTTATGCTCTTAATGCAATTCTTGTAAATGTGATTGATGAAAAGATCCTGGATCATGTTGGTATCAGAGCAATCTTCTTTGACTTGAATTGCGAGTGTGAATGCTTACCAGGGCCAAGCTCAAAGAAACTGATGGAAAACTTAAGAATTTCAACCTAGAGATTGGTCGTGCAGCTAGAAGAAGGAAAATGGAGGATGAAGAGAGACATGTCAAGCATAAGAAAAAATTTCACAAGATCTTCTACCGGATGTCAGACATGGTAGAGAAATTCTATGCAGATTATGAAGAGAGAGTGGCAAAAAAGGAGAAGAAGAAGAAAGCTAAATAAGAGGATAATGCTTCATTGAACCATGGAATTGGAGGATATCCTTCTGAGCCTCCATCACCATCTTCAATTTCAAGCTCTTCTTCGTCCTCCTCTCATTCTCATCATTCTAGTTTTCATCCAAGTACTTCTAAAAATCCATTGTTGAAACTAGATGTGAAATTTAATTTGCCCATTTTTAATGGAGAAGCTAATGCATACAAGCTTAATAATTGGATTAGACAAATCGAAGTTTATTGCCATGTACAACATATTGAAGAGGAAGAGGCAAATATCCAGTTGGATTCTCTTCAGCTGGAAGGCACAACCCTTGTATGGTGGGAGAGTAATCTTCATAAAGGTAGCAAACATAATGGTAAAATCCTTTCTTCATGGTCTGAATTTATATCTGCGTTGAAAAATCAATTTTATCCATTGGGTTATGTTCAAAAAGCCATGATGGAATGACAAAATTTAAGATAGGGTAAAGGTCAGAATGTTCAAAGTTTCACGTAGGAATTTAGGAAACAAGCACTTGCATTAAGTATTCCTTTAGATTCTCATGAAATTTTGATTGAGTATATTGGTGCACTTCACAGTTACATTACATTCGACATACATTATTATTGTTTAATCCCACAAAATTAGACGAGGTGTGTGTGCAAGCAACTCACCTTGAAAGCAGAGGAACGAATGTACAGGAAGACCACCCAAAGAAATTTTCCAAGTTCCAGAGAAACAAGTTCAAAGGGAAAAGAAAGGACAAGAAGACAATGACAACAAAGAAAGAGTAAGGAAAGCCCTCTTGCACACATTGCAAGAAATATGGGCATGACGACGAGCACTGCTGGAAGCTACATCCAGATATGAATCCAAAGAGATTTAGTGGCAAAGGGAAGTCAAAAATGGTTGCAACAACGCAACAAGATCTTGGTTCTGATTCAAGTGACGAAATTAGGATTACAACCGTTGGAGTACAAGGTAAAAGTTCATTTCATTCTGGTTCAAGTTCCACAATTACATCTCATGATCATGGAAGAAGAAGAAGTGAAATATTTCATATTAGATTTGTATCTAAACACACAAAGATTGACACTCTATTTGATTTGGGTTCTCAAGTGCATTTAATATTAGAAACTATTGTTAAAAAGTTGGGCTTAGAAACAAAATCTCATCCTAAACCTTACCCTCTTAGTTGGGTAACTGACAATGCAAAACTAAATGTCACCAAGTGGTGTAGGATTAGATTTTCCATTGCGTCAAAGTTAGTAGATAAGGTTGATTTAGATGTTGTCCCACTTGATTTATGTGGCATAGTTCTGGGGAGCCCATACCTTTATGATACAAATGCAATCTTCTTCATAAATGAGAACAAATACGATCTCACAAAGGATGGAGTAGAACACATTGTAAGAGCCCACAATATGAGAGTAAATACAACCCTTGTTAGTGTAGGACAAGTGAAAAGACTCATAAACACTAGTAAGAAATATGTACTCATGGTTGCAAGAGCAAAATATGATAAGACATTTGATGCTTTCCAAGGATGTGATACCTCTCACAAAGATGAAATGATTGATGTTATATCTAACTATGATGAAATCTTTCAGAAACCAGGTGGATTGCCTCCCAAGAGGTAGATTCAGCATGAAATACATTTTCAACAAGATTTCCCTCTTCCAAATGTGGGCATGTACTTCCAAATGTGGGCATGTACATGATGTCAGATGTGGAAATGGCAGAAATCAAGAAGCAGGTGCAGGACTTACTGGAGCAAGGGGTCATCCAACCTAGCTCGTCTCCTTGTGGTTTTTCGATCGCGTTGGTGCCAAAGAAGGATGGAACATTGCGAATGTGCATTGATTATCGGGCCCTCAACAAGATCACAGTGAAGAACCACTACCCCAGCTTGCCTCAGATAGATGACTTGTTGGATCAGTTGAAGAATGCAGTGTACTTCACCAAGTTGGATTTGAGGAGCAGTTACCACCAGGTCAGAATTGCAGAAGGTGACATGTGGAAGACTACCTTCAAAACAAAATAAGGTCTTTTTGAATGGTTTGTGATGCCATTTGTGCTTTGTAATGCTCCAACATGCGAGTCATGAATTATATTTTTAGGCCTTTCATTGATGACTTTTTGATTGTATACTTGGATGACATTCTTGTATTTAGTAGGACTTGGAATGAACATGTAATGCATGGAAAGAGAGTATTGGAAGTCCTTAAAAAAGAAATGTTGTATGTAAAATTGTCAAAGTGTGACTTTGGCAAGACCTCATTAGTTTACTTGGGTCATATTGTACGAGGTGGTCAATTAAAGATAGATCCCTCCAAAGTTGAAGTCATTGTAAATTGGCCTAAGCCAACATCAACTAGAGAGGTTAGAAGTTTCTTAGGGCTAGTTCAGTACTGGAGAAATTTGATTGCAAACTTCTCCTACATTTCATCTCCTTTGCATGCCTTAACCAGTGCGAAACAAGCCTTTTAGTGGGGAGGAAGACAACCTAAAGACTTCGACACTTTGAAGAGAAAAATCATCATCGCACTAGTGCTAGCACTACCTGACCTACAACAACCATTTGAAATCGAGACTGATGCCAGTGACTATGCCATGGGAGCAGTATTGATGCAACAACATAAGCCCATTTGTTTTCATTATGAAACTTTTTCTAAGGTTGTTTGTAATTATCCTACATATGACAAAGAATCGTATTCATTGGTACAAAGCATGAAGAAATGGAAACACTACTTGATGGGAAAGGAAACAGTCATACACACTGATCATCAACCCTTGTAGTACCTCCAGTCATAGACCAAGCTACACAATGAAGATACTACAAGTGGATGGGATTCCTACAATAGTTCCTACTAGTTATCATACACAAGAAGGGTACAAGCAACAAAGTTGTGGATATGCTTTTTAGACCTCCTATTTCTACATTCGTTGTTTTGAAAAATGCTTCTTTATCTCATGATAGTTATATTGAACAATACGTCAATGATGAAGATTTCATGGAGGCATATGAGAGGCTAACTTGTGGTTCATAGGTGGATAATTTTTATTTGTTGGATAAACTACTCTACCATATGGGCAAACTTTGTATTCCAACTAATGAAAGAGTGCATGCAATCATTGAAGCACACACTTCCCTTGTAGCTGGGCATTTTGGGGTAGGTAAAACTATGGAAATTTTGCAGAGGTTTTGCTACTGGCATGAAATATTTTGTAACCAAATATGTAAAGGGGTGCATGTTGTGCTCAACTTGTAAGCCCATTAATAGAAAATTGGGGATGTACACACCACTTTCTGTTCCTTATCATCCTTGGGAGAGTTTTTCTATGGATTTTGTAGGGTGGTTGCCTATGTCAAAAAGGGGTCATGACTACTTGTATGTAGTAGTGGATAGGTTTAGAAAGATGTGTGTCTTGATGCCATGTAAGAAGCAGATCATTGTTCAGAAAACTGCTCATATTTTCTTCCAGCATGTATGGGTCCAATTTGGACTGCCCACATCCATTATCTTGGATTGAGACACTCGATTCCTTAGAGAGTTTTGGACAAGCTTATGGAGAATGATGGACACCGAGCTTAAGAGGAGTATTGCTTTCCATTCACAGACCGATGGACATACAAAGGTAGTCAACAGAACAATGGTTCATTTGCTTTGTGGCTACTGCAACAAACATCCCAAGTTGTGGGATGACCAAATACCGTATGTGCAACATGCATACAACTGAGCCTTGCACTCTTCCACGCAGAGGTCACCATTTGAGACATGTTTTGGGTATTTACCTAAGGCTCCCTTTGAATTTACTTTTGGTAAAAATGTCAACTCAAGTGAACAAATAGATGAAGACAAAGCCTATAAGATCATTCAGAGGATCCAACAGGTACACCAAACAATCCGAGAACAGTTGGAAAAGAGTCAAGCACAGTACAAAACTCACCATGACAAGCACAAAGTTGATCATTAGTTTCAAGTGGGAGATAAAGTGTGGGTCCACATCAACAAGTATAGGTTTAAGGGAGAAGGCAAGAAGCTCAAGCCCATTAGATATGGACCCTTCACCATCTTGGATAAAATTGGCACAAATTCCTTTCACCTCGATCTACCATCGTACATGCATATATACTCAGTTGTAAACGTAGAGAACCTAAAAATTTATGAGCCTCCAATGATCATGGATCAGAGGGAGAGTCTTTTGGTACCTTTAGTGGACGAGTTTGCTCCTTAGTACTTGGACGAGTTAAAGGAAGATATCATCCTGGACAGAAGGATGAGGACTTCATGCAAGGGTGATGTTGAATATCTTCGAGTGGGCCTTAAGGGTACACATCCAAGTAAATAATGATGGTTCGAGAAAGAGAAAGTGAGGGAGAAATTCCCTCACCTGCATGTTGACTGATGAGGATTTTGGAGGCCCAAAAGCTTCTTAGTGGGGAGGAATGATTAAGGAGGATCTAAAAGAGAAAAAGTTGAAAGTCCTTAAATCTCAACAAAAATGGCACCAAGTCGAAGAGCTTATCAAGATCTTTCCATTGACACAAATGACACCTCAAACATAGTTTGTATGGAAAAGTTATGGATGGTCAAAGTTTTGGTCAATATATCAAAGTCAACAGGGTGACATCAACCACCGAATGTGCATATATGACATCATGCTGATGTCAACATGTTGATGTGGTAGCATGAGAGGCTGCCATGTGGCATGCTGATTTGACATTTTTGGTGGGCACTTAGGCTAATTGATGAGTGCCATGTGGCGCCACCCTAGAGGCCGCCATGTGGCCTCCTTACAATAGGACAACTTACACCTATGTAACCAGTTGATTCGAAAAATGCAACAAATGGTAGGGCACCACGTGGCACCCTGAAAACGCCCAATGAGGGATAGGAACCAAATTAATAATAATAATAATAATAACGGTCGTCGGGCCGGCTGGCACCGAATTCGGTGACTAGACCTGTCGACGACTTGTAATCCGACGGTTAGAAATTTAATGCAGGCTTACCCCCAAGGTTCCATGCATGGATCTTATCGAATGGTTGGTGCAGAGTTACAATGGGAAACAAATATATATCTGATGGGTGATATGATATGGTTGTTTAACCATATTTACAATAGTTGTTATAACAATAACAAAACAAATGTTAAATTGGGGAGGTCGTTGGGGTTTGACCCCCAGATCTCCCCCAACCATATGCCTTTAATTACATGTAATTGCCAATGGATCCAATGACGGGCTTGGTATATCCGCCCATAAATTTTCATTTTAAACCCAGTTTATTGCCGATTTTGGGGTCCGCGATGGTTCTTACTTTGTTGCTTAGCACACCAAGAATACTTCATCCAAACTATACCTCTTCACGTAGAACATATCCATACTCTGTTCTAAGCTACCGGCGAGTCACACTCCTACTCTAGTGCAACTCTTGTTTACTTAGACAATTGTTAACACAATTAACACTTAGTCTTATTTAAGCATGCATCCGTGAACATGAGAATCCAAGAGAAAAATTGTGGAACAAAAAAAGATAAACACATATATAGTGTAGGTAGAAAAAATCGTGCCTAACACCCGACTAAGTCTTTATTATTTTTAAATAGTTACAATATGAGCATTACCAACTCGATTTAAAAATTCAACAGAGTCACACAATTTGCATCACCTCATCGAGACACTCAAGAATAGATTCATCACACCGAAACTCTTTGTCGCAACCATCTCCATAACCTCCTGCGATGCACCTCATATGTGCCCACAACTTCATGTGTGCCCCCTTGGTGTCCCACATCACCATTGTGCAGCCAAGGTGCTCCTGGTCACACCCATACGTATTCGTTCACCCAACTGATTGCTTCTTCCTTGTGCTCTTTGTGCATTCTGCACCGAATCTACCCAAGGAGCGCGCACAATCAGTGGGTATCGTGGTAGACCTTACAAAGCCCATTTTTCAAAATAGTTAAAAGACATAGTGATTAAAGGTTGTGCATTAATCTTTAAAGGTTTTAGTGATTATGCATTGCAAGCTATTTGTTAGATGTATCTTTTTTATATATTGAAAATATTTTTCGATAATAAATTTTAAAATTTCAAATATTTTTAATGTTTCACTTCTCACAAAACTCCATACATCTTCTTACTTCAAATAATAGTGGGGTTTGATTTAAACGATGGTGTTTGGAGTTGGGTTAAAATACAACGACAATCAAATGTGCATGTTGTTGCAAGACGAAACCAACCCAATGGAGGCAGATATGAGTCCACAAAGAAACACACCATCATTCAGGAGAACATAGATCATGAGAGACGTAGTCAGGAGGATGTTGATAGAGAGAGAAACACCAATCTTGTGTAGGCCTCTCTCTATCATTTTGCAGACTCCCATCTAGGTATGCCCACAATAATGGTTGTTTTTTTTGTTTTGTTTTAAATTAAGACAAAAAGTTTTATTGAGATGGATTTAATATGTCATGGGATTATTGTGTCTCTATAATATGATCTCTCCGTCTCAACCTCATCCTGCATGCAATGTTTCCCTGCATACACCCTCCATGGCTAGATCTATGACATTGCCATTAATTTTCCGATTTTGTGGTTGATTTTATGCTTCAGATCTCATTTAGCAGTTTTTCCAGTTTTATGGGTGATTTTATGATTTAGATCTCATTTAGCGGTTTTCCAGTTTCATGGGCGATTTTATACTTTAGATCTCCAACTATCATCTACATTGTTTCTTTTCCAACAACATCAGACATATTCGGTATGTTTATTTTCACTATTGGCACAGTCTAGATAGTTTTGCATTCTATGGTTCACCAGGTTTACATTTCTTCATAAGACATGACCATTTCTCCGCAACACATCACGTTTTTGTATTCTCTTTTTATGTGTTTATTTCAATGACAATTATTACATTATGAATTGATACAAACATTACAAATATTATTGAATTATTTCAAGTGTTACTTATTGGATTATTACAATTATTGGAAGTTCCTCCTGTTGGAAGTAACATACCCATTCCTCTTATACTAAACCTACAAACAACTATTGCATTGTCACACTCATCTAAACAATACAATGAAAACAATTATTTCATAATTGCGCTATTACACTACAACTAATGAATTATTACAATTATTGCATTATTACAGTTCTTATTACAATTGTTGAATTACAATTCTTATTACAATTATTGAATTATTGCATTAAAACTATTATTGTATTATAATTGTTCTTATTTCATGTGGTTACTATTAATGGTTCTTGTTATCCCCATTTTATGGGATAACTAAGGAGATGATATCTCGAGGCCCTCAGGTTGCAGATATGGAGTGCCAAGAGACCACATGACTAGCAGTGTCCACTTGCACATACAAAATCCTGCTCTATCATCACATTCTGATCCATTATTAATGCATCCACCACACTAACTAGCTTCTTGAAGGAAGATGGGTCTTGTTGCATGCGATACAAGTCATGTATTGTGGTAGATAATCACCCTAATATTTGAGGCATTTAAACATGTTGTATTTAAGTTGCTTTTGATTATAGAATGCCTACTTGGGCATTATGCTTTTGACCCTGTTTCACCTTACCGAGTGTCACAGGTTTCCTAGTAAGTGGCCAACCTTTGGTGAAGGTTTGTGACTGGGTGTCCTTGGATGGGTTATCGTACCATTCCTAACCACACTTACCACTTTCTTCTCATTACATTCCCATCATATTTCCCTCTTCTAGGCCCTTTGACTTTAGTGACCGAAGAAGGACATGTAACTCATTTCATGGGAAGAAGGGCTTGAAGGCCCATGGGGATGGTTGCTAGAAAAATAAAAGAGCCTAAAATAAACCTTTTAGATGCTCACCTAGTTAGGTCTTCAGAACGATGAACTGCTTCTCTTGAAATAATTGAAGACCTGCACAGTATCAAACACATAATAAATATCCCTCTTGAATATAAGACTAACACAAGTGCATTACAACACTTTATATGGTTACCCCTATGGCACTTTGTGGACCTCTTTGTTCAAGTGACACTGTGTTACTACCCACCAAGCTAATTGATTCACTATTGGGAGTGCACACATGTTTGTATCAATGATGAATTAATAAATAGAAATAAATGGGCTTGGAAAAAGGTTGCATTGAGGAAGAAGGTGCAACACACCCCCTACAAAGGTACCCATAATGAGACAATAAGAGCCCCTATAAGTCATGAAAATCATTGACCTATTAAGTCTAAACCCCTATCCACCTCATCATCCACTACATGACCTTGAAGGGGAACCCTTGGGAGCATCCCCTCCTCGAGGGCTTTGGTCTACCCAATAGGACTTCTATGACACCCCTCCCATACCTAAACTTGGTCAATTGTATAGGGTCTTGGAGCATTTGTTTAATTTGATGAGGTAGTTTTGATGCACATGTTTAGGTGCCTTGTTTATTAGATATGGTTTTCACTTTCCATGATATTTTGACTTGATATCCTTGGAGGGTGTGCCTATTTATTTTGGAGGACCTTGTTTAGTGGACAATTTTGGAGGAACAAGCCTAGCTTGGGCTTCCATGGGGCTTGAAGTCCACATATTGGATGCCAAGGGCCTGCATGCTGGATCATGATGACTTGCCTTTGGAGGCCTAGAAGACACCTTGGACAACCTCACCATGCCCTCACATGCCAAACGAATTTCTTAGGAGGGGAAAAATGTCACGTTTTTGAGGCTTGACGTCATATAGGGGCTAGGGTTTGGTGGTGATGGAGTTGCTACTTGAAACTTGGCATGATTTGACCGAAGGATACATGTATTGAGCTTGGAACATGGAGAGGAAGCTCTAGGAGCCCCAATGACCTCCAATTTCTTCTCCAATGACTTGAAAAAATGCCAAAACCTCCCTTAAAGGGGTGACGTCTTCTTAGTTTTAGGGTTTCTAATGTGCAAAAGTGAATTTTAAATGGATTGTTTGTGTAAAGGGGAAATATTAGGTTTGTTTACCCCTATCTTGTGTTTTACACTAAAATTAAGTGGACAAACTACATGTTAGACATTTTGTATAAATAAAGATCACGTGAATTTCATTTCACAACATAACTCTCCCATTGTGAGAAGT
This sequence comes from Picea engelmannii, assembly GCA_009831015.1. Lineage (NCBI taxonomy): Eukaryota > Viridiplantae > Streptophyta > Pinopsida > Pinales > Pinaceae > Picea > Picea engelmannii. The sequence continues at coordinate 271,303 of ML785720.1, forward strand.
ACTTGGCTGGAATTTTCACTATTCTTGGGCATTATGGTGTTTATCTCTTGTGAAAATGTTTTATGGTGCTATATTTTGGTGAATGGATGAGGAGGAGTGATGTGCACATCTTAGATGATTGTTCTCTTGAAGCTTATGGTGAATTTGCTTGGTGAAACTAGGGTTTGATCTCTCTCTCTCTCTCTTGGAATTGGTAAGGAAAATATGCATTATTAGTTATTTATTTCTTTTCTTGGTTATGGTTGTTTGAAAACCTAGGAGGAGTATGTTGGATACACCCTCCATTAAGCTCCATCTAATTTGATAAAGTTTACAAGTTATTTTGCAAGGGTTTCTAGGAGGAATACGGGTGTGTATACCCTCATAGATTTACCCTAAGTTTGATTGGCATACCCTAGGAAGTAAAAGGGATTACACCCTAAGGTATTTTTTTTATATAACTCTTTATTCTAAGACTCATTTACCCAATTTTAAAGGAAATAATCTGAATATCTTGCATTGGAGAAATAAAATAGCGCATTGGGAAACATGAATTTTTGTCATTTCAGTTTTTTGCAAATTGGGTTTTGTTCCTTTTGCCTAAAACACCTATGAACCACTAGGGCATCCCCTCTAAAGGGGAATTGCTTGCTGCTATAATAAAATTTCATATTCATCCATTAGGGCTACAGAAACCCTATTCAAAATTTCTCTAACAACTCTCAATTCAACCGCTAAAGTTTGCTAAGATTTTTCTCGCATATTCTAGTGATCATAGCACATCTTTTGGTATATTTTTGGCAAGTTTTAATGATTGAATCTCTTGCTGTAATAATTTGTTTGTTACATCCATAAGGATGATTATTATCTTTACAAAAAGTGTTTACTACAACCTTACCTTTGTGCTAGTATCTTGCTCCTTTAATCTTGAGTCTCACTAGTGTTTTACTAGTTTACCTCTTGCATCATTTTATTTGATTTCTAGCACTTGTTTTAGCAGTTTATTGTGCCATTTCATTGCTGATATATACTGTTACAAAATTATGAAATTAGGGAAAACATTCTTAAATTGCTTGCCAATCATATACTTGGGATTGTATCATTATTTTCCTTGTGTCTCGGGCAAGTACAATCAACATTTTCAAGGTCTACTACTTCTTGGAAACCTTTGGCTACCACCAAGAACTTACTCAAGCCCTTCTCCACACATAAAAACTTGATCTATAAGGGAATTCATTCATACATCATAATTTCCATCTCATCCCCCCCTTGAGGTAGTAACTTCATCACTAAAGTGATGTGAACACTTTCCTAAGGTGACAGTGGGTAGGTGCTCTCTTAGTTGTCGCCATTTTGGTGGTTGGGTCGGGCTTTCCCCTGTTGAAATATTGTAACTTCGAAGAATATTCTACCTAAGAGGGAGTGTTGAATAGTATTATTATATTATATTTATTAATTAGGCCCTATTGTGCCTTTGTAAAAGTCGGCCCTTTTGTTCATTGACAATTAAATGTAAATTAAAAGGGTAAAGTGACAGGGCGGCCCAGACCTAATTAAGGGAGGTCAAACTAATAATTATAAAGGAGGCGACCACTTCTTTGCACACTCCCTCATGTGCTCTGCAACAAGAGGAAAAAGTGCAAAGTCTTGGAGGAGTAGCTGCTGCAACTAGGGGCGACATCAAGGAGGGTTTTGGTCTATGTCTTGGTATCTCTTGGTTAAGTGGTTGCTACTCCTTCCTAGTGAAGGGGTAGATGAGGATCTTCTGTTTTGTTTTTGGTCTATCTACATTGAGGAAGTTTCTATTGGGTTTTCTTCCCCATGAGGGTTTCCCAGGATAATCTATGTGTGTCTATTGTTTATGTGATTGCCTCTCTTTCAATGATATTATTTATATAGATAATGTGCTAAATAATTGTAATAATAAATAAGAACCGTAATTGCTAGATGTATAAGTAAAATATCAACATGGTATTAGAGCAGGCCTGAAAGAGACCAACTCATAGTTTATAAGATGTGGCTAGCTTCAACACACCCTCTCTGAGATTCAATTTCAATATTGCAACTGCGATAAAACTAGGGTTTCCGCATAAACCCTAAGTGTGAAATTTTATTTGTTTGAGGAGGACGTTGGAGAAAGTAATCACACCTAGGAACTCACCCTAGGAGGGCACATCTAGAACCTGGATCATAATTCCAAAATTTTAAGTTTTGGAAATTAGGGTTTCCTCATAAAACCTTAAGTTGCAGTTGCAGTACCAGTTGCATTTGTAGTATCAATTGCAGTTGCAGTATCAATTGTAGTTGCAGTACCAGTTCCTTCATTCCAGTTGTAGCACTAGTTAAAGTACCAGTTCCTTCATGTCAGTTGTAGCACTAGTTGCAGTACCAGTTGAAGTGAAAGTTTTTGTGAAGTGTTGGGACTGATTTTTATTATCCTAGTGTGCCCTGCCCTAGCAAATATCCATCTACCTTTAAATTACAAGTTCCAATACCTTTTAATTTTTAAAGGTTTGTTATTTATTACCGATGCTACCAGATGGTGCCACTACCTCCCGATTTTGTCAGAGGTATGCACTTACATATGTTTAAACTGTATCATTATTTTTAAAGGGTATTTGTAGGAGAAAGGATCTTTTGTCTAAACAACAATCATAGATCCAGAGGGATCTCAGATCCAACACATTTAGAGGAACAACGCACCTTAGGTTTCATCAATTTAATATGCCTCTATTTGTTATGATCTTATGAACATCTAGGTTGTATTTTGATCTATTGAAGTTATGACTATCATACTAACCATTGGTCAAAATTAAAGTCAAAAGTATTAGATTGGTTAAGGTTGAGATTATAGACTTTATTCTCTAACTCAGATTTCTATCAAGAAAGCATATTATATTAGTACAGAGGACAAGTTGAAGAGAATACTTGTCATCTTGAGTGAAGGAGACTCGTAAGAAAAGAAACAATACCAATTCTTGAGAACAAGACTCTAGGTTCTAGGTTTGATTGATTAAGTTGATAAGATTCAAATTTGCACATGTCAAAATCGATAACTGCCTCATTACAAGTAAACGATATAGTTTTGATAGAAATATTTGAAAAGTTTCATACTTGGTAGCATGTGAGAATTATTGAGATAAATGCTTATTGTAATCATTTACTAGATATAACTAACATCTCCTCCAGGAGAAACTTCTTGTTTTGTTTCCAGGTTACCATGGAGGAATGATTGATCACAACAATAGAAGAGTGTTGCTCTCATTTCTTATTATTATATTTATTACTTTTGACCCTTGTTTCATGCAGGACACAAGTGATTTCTCTAAAGGAGCTATTGTGACGATTGTTCTCGCTATTATTTCTATTATTATTATTATAAAGAGTATTATTCTTGTCTACTGTTTCTCCCTTGTGGTTCTTGTTTCAAGAAGGTCACATGTGATAAGCCCGATGGAGCTATAGTGACAATTTCAGGAGGAAATATATTAGATGAGACATGGAGTAGACTATCCAAGTTGTATATATGACCGTATACATCAATGTACCAAAGAATAAGAAGAAGAAACTACTTTTTCTAGATACGGAACATCTCATATGGAGACAGATCACGAGGAGTAGAAGGATCCAAAGATGACTGAGCAAATCCATTTGGTGTAGTTAATCACTCTTTTGATCATCATGAAGAGTTAGTAGATCCAGAAGGGCCCACCCAGAATCAATGTAGTAACCAGAAAGAGACCAGCATAGACCCATGACACTTTATAGGATGCAAATACATATAAACATGACGAGACATATCAGAGGGAGAAGATGGATCCAAAGATTATATAGACTCAGAGGGAGTCAATATTTAGAGGGAGCACGAAGACTCAGAGTAAGCTTGATCCCAGTGAGAGTCAGTGTATTAGAGACTTTCATTCATAAAGTATTCCACCTCAGATTCAGATGGGAGAAAGAGATGTCTTCCAGGACTGACATAAAGATGCAATAAGTTGATAAGGCTAGATTATAGCTTCAGATACTTCTAGGAGATATGAAATCTCCTGGGAAGATTCCCTTGTTTCAGTGACAGAGGAGAAAGCCAGTCAGAAGGAATGGGATATGGATTTTGCCTTGAGACTAGAAGGAAATTCAGTGGTGACTTCCAATATTGATCTACCAGATCAAGCATGTTGCAGATAACAATACAAAGCCTGATTTGTGTCTAGAGGATTCTCCCAACAAGAGGTAGAAGACTATGACAAGAAACTTGCCCCAGTAATCAAAATAAGTATATATAGAACAAACATGATTCATTAAAAGAAGTCGATACATTATGAGATTCAGAGGGAGCAGGTATGACAATCCATGCATTTGAGAATGAGTTATCTCTAGTGCCAGTTGGTGCAGTATATTAGTTGGGCCATGGAGACATGAATACAATAGAAGATTGAGTTACCTCTAGAGAAATAGGATACGCCACCCGCAGTCTCAATTATTGATCCACTCTTATTTTCAGATGAAGTTGTTGATGTGATGGAGTAGAGGATATACTCTCAGAGTTTAGAAACTACAGTGAGAATGGGGCAGTCATTCTTATCTTCAAAAAGAGTAGCTGCAGGTGCAGAGTCCCAGGTCCTGAAGGAACAATTGTAGAAAAAGTAGAGGACATACTCTCAGGAAGTGAGACAGATAGTGCTTTGTAGAAAGCACATAGAACCAACACATGATTATGAAGATTGAGTTGTAGATGAGCAAGTGTACGAGGTTGGTACAATGTGATGTGAAAATTTGGTTTCGAAGTACATGACATGAAGACTCACATATACAAGTTGAAGTAAGCTCCAAGAGCTCGTTATGGTAGGATTGATAGTTTTTTGATGAGCTTGGGCTTTATCAAGAGTAAAGTTGATCCCAACATTTACTTCAAGATTGAGAATGATGGACTAGTTATATTGCTACTATATGTGGATGACTTATTCTTGAAAGATGAAGAAAATATCATCACAAATTGTAAGAAGAAGCTTGTCGTTGAATTTGAAATGAAGGACCTAGGACCGATGCACTAATTCTTAGGTATTGAAGTATGGCAGAGCCCAAAAGAGATTTTCCTTAATCAAGGGAAGTATGCTATGGAAATTCTATAGAGATTCGACATGATAGACTGTAGAGCCATGTCCACTCTTATGGAGATGAATCTAAATTTATTGGATGATACTTTGTCAGAAATAGTTGATATTACTCTGTACAAACAAATGATTGATTCATTGATGTATTTGACGAATACCAGACCAAATATATGCTTTGCTGTGAACACCTTGAGTCAATATCTGGTGGAGCCTAGACATGTTCACCTTGTAGTTGGAAATCATGTGATGAGATACCTTAAGGGTACATTAGACTATGGCCTCTATTTTACTGGAGACTGTGACTTCAGATTGTATGGCTTTAATGATTCAGATTGGGCTAGAAGTGATTTGGATAGAAAAAACACTTCACGATGTTGTTTTAGTTTGGGGTCATCCATGACTTCATGGTAAAGTAGGAAGCAATCCAATATTTCTCTCAATACAGTAGAAGCATAGTACATTGCATCATGCTCAACCAATTGTGAATCCATATGGCTTCAGAAGTTGTTGACAGGTCTATTTTGACCTAGAGATGGATGCTACCATGATCTTTTGTGATAACCAAGTTGCATAAAGATGACAAAGAACCCAATGTTCCATGATAAAATGAAGCACATTGAGATTCAGTACCACTACATTCGTGACATGGTACATAAGGGAGTTGTGAAGCTCCAATATGTTGGCACAAATGAGCAGGTAGCATATGTGTTGACTAATCCTTTGTCTCATGTGAAGTTTGAGTACTTCTGAGACAAGCTTGGTGTAGTTTGAAAGGACTTCCCTCTAAAGGGGGAGTGACACTGATGATACTATGGTATCCTGACCACTAGCAGACATCTCATTAGGATTTATATCCTAGGCGATTGATCATCCCTGGACAGATCCCGTAAGGTTCGTATGGATGGTTTGTCGGAGTGCCCATTGTTGTTGTTGCTGCTATTGATGCTCCTGTCTCATTATGTTTCCATTGATGTTGTTGTTCCAGCTTTGTGTTGTTGATGTTGATGTTCCAACTTCATGCTATTGTTGATGATGATGTTACTCCAGCTCCACGCTGCAGATGATGATGATGCTCAGTTTCTACCGATTTTTATGATGAGAAAAACTTTTGATGATTTATAGATATGACAGACATTCCTCCAAGATGTTGATGATGATGCCTCCTCCTCTTGCTGTTTTATTGAGTCCAATCAGTTGTTATTGATGTTGTCAGTAGAATACCCTTCTTCTTAAGAGGGAATGTTGAAATATTGTAACTTCGAAGAATATTCTACCTAAGAGGGAGTGTTGAATAATAATATTATATTATATTTATTAATTATTATTAATTAGGCCCTATTGTGCCTTGGTAAAAGTCAGCCTTTTTGTGCATTGACAATTAAATGTAAATTAAAAGGGTATAGTGATAGGTCGGCCCATACCTAATTAAGGGAGGCCATACTACTATTTATAAAGGAGGTTAGAACCTCATTTTCACACTCACTCATGTGCTTTACAACAAGAGGAAAAAGTGCACAAATTTTGGAGGAGTAGCTGCTGCAACTGAGGGTGACATCAAGGAGGGTTTTGGTCTATCTCTTGGTATATCTTGGTTAAATGGTGAACTACTCTTTCCTAGTGAAGGAGTAGAGGAGGATATTTTGATTTGTTTTTGGTCTATCTATATTGAGGAAGTTTCTACTAGGTTTTCTTCCCCATGAGGGTTTCCTAGGATAATCTACGTGTATCTATTATATCAATGATTTACTCTCTTTAAATGATCTTAATTATACATCTAATGTGTTAAATGATTGTAATAATAAAGAAGAACCATAATTGTTATATGTATAAGTAAAATATCAACATCCCCAACCTACAACTTGTGCGATAACATTTTGGCATTGTTGTCGGGGAGGATTTCGAATCCTGTTTCAAACCCTAACGACAGTTTAACAAGCTATCCCAAAGCCTTTTCCCTAGCTTTCCCAATGACTCCACCTAAGGGAATTTCCATTTTCAACTTTTGATGAGCTCTTCTTGAAGGTCATATGGTGACTCCACCTTCTCGGAACCCTTCCTTTTCTAATCTTTTCCCCCCGGGGAGGTTCAAACCTTCTAAGGTCTACTAAAGAAGGCCACCCCTTAAGTCTCCCATTGTCAAAAACCTCTTCCATTGTACCCTTACCCTTGCTCCAATGGATCACCTTTGGGTAAAATACCTCAACAAATCCCCTAACATGGACACCATTCCAGGATACCCCAACACAATGCCAAAAGAGTCAAACAAGTGGTTTCCAAAGTTCCTTGGAAACAATGTAGTGACTGCTGAAGATCATCTTTACACCATAGGCTGAGACATGGATAATGCAGAAGTTGAGCACGAGAATGTAGCCATGAGGCTATTGGCTTCATCATTTATTGAAGAAACTATTGATTAATTGGGTTGGTTGTCATTGATGTCAACCCTTGAAGAAAGTCCAATAACAAATTTCGGTAGCACAAAGGTTTGGGCAATGGACCCAAGTTTGTTTGATGGATAATGGTATGAGTTTTGATATATTTGTAGGTAAGACTATTCTATATGGATAATACATATCTTTCCATTTCCGGTGGTATGTGGAACGTCACATAACTCCTCACGGTTAGAGATTTATGTCCATGTGAAGTTGGAGAACCCTCATGAGTCATCTAGAAGTCCCAAAAGGTCAAAGTAGTCAAACTGTTTGCAAAATAAATGATTTAAATAATAAAGTTAATGGAGAACTCCCTAAAATAAGAAAAGTGGGATTCTACATGAAAGTATAAATAAGAGGCAAGGCTATCTCATTTAATCACACTTGAACCTATTGAATATCATTGAATATCTATTTTGTGAAAGGTTATTTGGGCAAGTAGCTTGAGTGGGCCTAATGGTTAAGAACATGTGTTTCCTCTTAAGAGGTCATAGGTTCAAATCCAGAGGGGGGTAGGGTATGTAGACCTTCGTAGACTTTACTAGTCAAATCGCTGGGCGGAGGGGGGTCCCTTGTCCCACAAACAAGGGGGTCTCATACACCAATTTGGTGTGCTGGCTTGGCTGTGACCTTAAAAATAGATTATTATTATTATTATTATTATTGATAGAGAAAAGTATGTCAGGAAAAGTGTGGCAGGAAAAATGCGGCAAAAAAAGTGCGGTAGGAAAAATGCGGTAGGAAAAAGTGCGGTAGAAAAAGTGCGACAGAAAAATCACGGCAGAAAAATCGCGGCAGGAAAAATGCGACAGAAAAATCGCGATAGAAAAAGTGCGACAGAAAAATCGCGGCAGAAAAAGTGCGATAAAAAAATCACGGCATAAAAAGTGCGACAGAAAAAGTGCGGTAGAAAAATCGCGGCAGCAACATGGTTGGGGTCTATTTATGAGAGATATGACACATCTTGTTTGAGGTATGTTTTGTGAGCTAGGGTTTAGCTCTTGAGATGGTATTGGATGTTCAATATTGCTGCATATATTAGATTTGTTGAGGGATACAATTGGTATTTTGTTGTTGGTATTTGGCATATGGGTATTGGTCTTTTGGTTGTGATGTGTTG
>ML785720.1:285781-333283 GCA_009831015.1 Picea engelmannii
TTTGGTCTACCCAATAGGACTTCTATGACACCCCTCCCATACCTAAACTTGGTCAATTGTATAGGGTCTTGGAGCATTTGTTTAATTTGATGAGGTAGTTTTGATGCACATGTTTAGGTGCCTTGTTTATTAGATATGGTTTTCACTTTCCATGATATTTTGACTTGATATCCTTGGAGGGTGTGCCTATTTATTTTGGAGGACCTTGTTTAGTGGACAATTTTGGAGGAACAAGCCTAGCTTGGGCTTCCATGGGGCTTGAAGTCCACATATTGGATGCCAAGGGCCTGCATGCTGGATCATGATGACTTGCCTTTGGAGGCCTAGAAGACACCTTGGACAACCTCACCATGCCCTCACATGCCAAACGAATTTCTTAGGAGGGGAAAAATGTCACGTTTTTGAGGCTTGACGTCATATAGGGGCTAGGGTTTGGTGGTGATGGAGTTGCTACTTGAAACTTGGCATGATTTGACCGAAGGATACATGTATTGAGCTTGGAACATGGAGAGGAAGCTCTAGGAGCCCCAATGACCTCCAATTTCTTCTCCAATGACTTGAAAAAATGCCAAAACCTCCCTTAAAGGGGTGACGTCTTCTTAGTTTTAGGGTTTCTAATGTGCAAAAGTGAATTTTAAATGGATTGTTTGTGTAAAGGGGAAATATTAGGTTTGTTTACCCCTATCTTGTGTTTTACACTAAAATTAAGTGGACAAACTACATGTTAGACATTTTGTATAAATAAAGATCACGTGAATTTCATTTCACAACATAACTCTCCCATTGTGAGAAGTACTTGGCTGGAATTTTCACTATTCTTGGGCATTATGGTGTTTATCTCTTGTGAAAATGTTTTATGGTGCTATATTTTGGTGAATGGATGAGGAGGAGTGATGTGCACATCTTAGATGATTGTTCTCTTGAAGCTTATGGTGAATTTGCTTGGTGAAACTAGGGTTTGATCTCTCTCTCTCTCTCTTGGAATTGGTAAGGAAAATATGCATTATTAGTTATTTATTTCTTTTCTTGGTTATGGTTGTTTGAAAACCTAGGAGGAGTATGTTGGATACACCCTCCATTAAGCTCCATCTAATTTGATAAAGTTTACAAGTTATTTTGCAAGGGTTTCTAGGAGGAATACGGGTGTGTATACCCTCATAGATTTACCCTAAGTTTGATTGGCATACCCTAGGAAGTAAAAGGGATTACACCCTAAGGTATTTTTTTTATATAACTCTTTATTCTAAGACTCATTTACCCAATTTTAAAGGAAATAATCTGAATATCTTGCATTGGAGAAATAAAATAGCGCATTGGGAAACATGAATTTTTGTCATTTCAGTTTTTTGCAAATTGGGTTTTGTTCCTTTTGCCTAAAACACCTATGAACCACTAGGGCATCCCCTCTAAAGGGGAATTGCTTGCTGCTATAATAAAATTTCATATTCATCCATTAGGGCTACAGAAACCCTATTCAAAATTTCTCTAACAACTCTCAATTCAACCGCTAAAGTTTGCTAAGATTTTTCTCGCATATTCTAGTGATCATAGCACATCTTTTGGTATATTTTTGGCAAGTTTTAATGATTGAATCTCTTGCTGTAATAATTTGTTTGTTACATCCATAAGGATGATTATTATCTTTACAAAAAGTGTTTACTACAACCTTACCTTTGTGCTAGTATCTTGCTCCTTTAATCTTGAGTCTCACTAGTGTTTTACTAGTTTACCTCTTGCATCATTTTATTTGATTTCTAGCACTTGTTTTAGCAGTTTATTGTGCCATTTCATTGCTGATATATACTGTTACAAAATTATGAAATTAGGGAAAACATTCTTAAATTGCTTGCCAATCATATACTTGGGATTGTATCATTATTTTCCTTGTGTCTCGGGCAAGTACAATCAACATTTTCAAGGTCTACTACTTCTTGGAAACCTTTGGCTACCACCAAGAACTTACTCAAGCCCTTCTCCACACATAAAAACTTGATCTATAAGGGAATTCATTCATACATCATAATTTCCATCTCATCCCCCCCTTGAGGTAGTAACTTCATCACTAAAGTGATGTGAACACTTTCCTAAGGTGACAGTGGGTAGGTGCTCTCTTAGTTGTCGCCATTTTGGTGGTTGGGTCGGGCTTTCCCCTGTTGAAATATTGTAACTTCGAAGAATATTCTACCTAAGAGGGAGTGTTGAATAGTATTATTATATTATATTTATTAATTAGGCCCTATTGTGCCTTTGTAAAAGTCGGCCCTTTTGTTCATTGACAATTAAATGTAAATTAAAAGGGTAAAGTGACAGGGCGGCCCAGACCTAATTAAGGGAGGTCAAACTAATAATTATAAAGGAGGCGACCACTTCTTTGCACACTCCCTCATGTGCTCTGCAACAAGAGGAAAAAGTGCAAAGTCTTGGAGGAGTAGCTGCTGCAACTAGGGGCGACATCAAGGAGGGTTTTGGTCTATGTCTTGGTATCTCTTGGTTAAGTGGTTGCTACTCCTTCCTAGTGAAGGGGTAGATGAGGATCTTCTGTTTTGTTTTTGGTCTATCTACATTGAGGAAGTTTCTATTGGGTTTTCTTCCCCATGAGGGTTTCCCAGGATAATCTATGTGTGTCTATTGTTTATGTGATTGCCTCTCTTTCAATGATATTATTTATATAGATAATGTGCTAAATAATTGTAATAATAAATAAGAACCGTAATTGCTAGATGTATAAGTAAAATATCAACATGGTATTAGAGCAGGCCTGAAAGAGACCAACTCATAGTTTATAAGATGTGGCTAGCTTCAACACACCCTCTCTGAGATTCAATTTCAATATTGCAACTGCGATAAAACTAGGGTTTCCGCATAAACCCTAAGTGTGAAATTTTATTTGTTTGAGGAGGACGTTGGAGAAAGTAATCACACCTAGGAACTCACCCTAGGAGGGCACATCTAGAACCTGGATCATAATTCCAAAATTTTAAGTTTTGGAAATTAGGGTTTCCTCATAAAACCTTAAGTTGCAGTTGCAGTACCAGTTGCATTTGTAGTATCAATTGCAGTTGCAGTATCAATTGTAGTTGCAGTACCAGTTCCTTCATTCCAGTTGTAGCACTAGTTAAAGTACCAGTTCCTTCATGTCAGTTGTAGCACTAGTTGCAGTACCAGTTGAAGTGAAAGTTTTTGTGAAGTGTTGGGACTGATTTTTATTATCCTAGTGTGCCCTGCCCTAGCAAATATCCATCTACCTTTAAATTACAAGTTCCAATACCTTTTAATTTTTAAAGGTTTGTTATTTATTACCGATGCTACCAGATGGTGCCACTACCTCCCGATTTTGTCAGAGGTATGCACTTACATATGTTTAAACTGTATCATTATTTTTAAAGGGTATTTGTAGGAGAAAGGATCTTTTGTCTAAACAACAATCATAGATCCAGAGGGATCTCAGATCCAACACATTTAGAGGAACAACGCACCTTAGGTTTCATCAATTTAATATGCCTCTATTTGTTATGATCTTATGAACATCTAGGTTGTATTTTGATCTATTGAAGTTATGACTATCATACTAACCATTGGTCAAAATTAAAGTCAAAAGTATTAGATTGGTTAAGGTTGAGATTATAGACTTTATTCTCTAACTCAGATTTCTATCAAGAAAGCATATTATATTAGTACAGAGGACAAGTTGAAGAGAATACTTGTCATCTTGAGTGAAGGAGACTCGTAAGAAAAGAAACAATACCAATTCTTGAGAACAAGACTCTAGGTTCTAGGTTTGATTGATTAAGTTGATAAGATTCAAATTTGCACATGTCAAAATCGATAACTGCCTCATTACAAGTAAACGATATAGTTTTGATAGAAATATTTGAAAAGTTTCATACTTGGTAGCATGTGAGAATTATTGAGATAAATGCTTATTGTAATCATTTACTAGATATAACTAACATCTCCTCCAGGAGAAACTTCTTGTTTTGTTTCCAGGTTACCATGGAGGAATGATTGATCACAACAATAGAAGAGTGTTGCTCTCATTTCTTATTATTATATTTATTACTTTTGACCCTTGTTTCATGCAGGACACAAGTGATTTCTCTAAAGGAGCTATTGTGACGATTGTTCTCGCTATTATTTCTATTATTATTATTATAAAGAGTATTATTCTTGTCTACTGTTTCTCCCTTGTGGTTCTTGTTTCAAGAAGGTCACATGTGATAAGCCCGATGGAGCTATAGTGACAATTTCAGGAGGAAATATATTAGATGAGACATGGAGTAGACTATCCAAGTTGTATATATGACCGTATACATCAATGTACCAAAGAATAAGAAGAAGAAACTACTTTTTCTAGATACGGAACATCTCATATGGAGACAGATCACGAGGAGTAGAAGGATCCAAAGATGACTGAGCAAATCCATTTGGTGTAGTTAATCACTCTTTTGATCATCATGAAGAGTTAGTAGATCCAGAAGGGCCCACCCAGAATCAATGTAGTAACCAGAAAGAGACCAGCATAGACCCATGACACTTTATAGGATGCAAATACATATAAACATGACGAGACATATCAGAGGGAGAAGATGGATCCAAAGATTATATAGACTCAGAGGGAGTCAATATTTAGAGGGAGCACGAAGACTCAGAGTAAGCTTGATCCCAGTGAGAGTCAGTGTATTAGAGACTTTCATTCATAAAGTATTCCACCTCAGATTCAGATGGGAGAAAGAGATGTCTTCCAGGACTGACATAAAGATGCAATAAGTTGATAAGGCTAGATTATAGCTTCAGATACTTCTAGGAGATATGAAATCTCCTGGGAAGATTCCCTTGTTTCAGTGACAGAGGAGAAAGCCAGTCAGAAGGAATGGGATATGGATTTTGCCTTGAGACTAGAAGGAAATTCAGTGGTGACTTCCAATATTGATCTACCAGATCAAGCATGTTGCAGATAACAATACAAAGCCTGATTTGTGTCTAGAGGATTCTCCCAACAAGAGGTAGAAGACTATGACAAGAAACTTGCCCCAGTAATCAAAATAAGTATATATAGAACAAACATGATTCATTAAAAGAAGTCGATACATTATGAGATTCAGAGGGAGCAGGTATGACAATCCATGCATTTGAGAATGAGTTATCTCTAGTGCCAGTTGGTGCAGTATATTAGTTGGGCCATGGAGACATGAATACAATAGAAGATTGAGTTACCTCTAGAGAAATAGGATACGCCACCCGCAGTCTCAATTATTGATCCACTCTTATTTTCAGATGAAGTTGTTGATGTGATGGAGTAGAGGATATACTCTCAGAGTTTAGAAACTACAGTGAGAATGGGGCAGTCATTCTTATCTTCAAAAAGAGTAGCTGCAGGTGCAGAGTCCCAGGTCCTGAAGGAACAATTGTAGAAAAAGTAGAGGACATACTCTCAGGAAGTGAGACAGATAGTGCTTTGTAGAAAGCACATAGAACCAACACATGATTATGAAGATTGAGTTGTAGATGAGCAAGTGTACGAGGTTGGTACAATGTGATGTGAAAATTTGGTTTCGAAGTACATGACATGAAGACTCACATATACAAGTTGAAGTAAGCTCCAAGAGCTCGTTATGGTAGGATTGATAGTTTTTTGATGAGCTTGGGCTTTATCAAGAGTAAAGTTGATCCCAACATTTACTTCAAGATTGAGAATGATGGACTAGTTATATTGCTACTATATGTGGATGACTTATTCTTGAAAGATGAAGAAAATATCATCACAAATTGTAAGAAGAAGCTTGTCGTTGAATTTGAAATGAAGGACCTAGGACCGATGCACTAATTCTTAGGTATTGAAGTATGGCAGAGCCCAAAAGAGATTTTCCTTAATCAAGGGAAGTATGCTATGGAAATTCTATAGAGATTCGACATGATAGACTGTAGAGCCATGTCCACTCTTATGGAGATGAATCTAAATTTATTGGATGATACTTTGTCAGAAATAGTTGATATTACTCTGTACAAACAAATGATTGATTCATTGATGTATTTGACGAATACCAGACCAAATATATGCTTTGCTGTGAACACCTTGAGTCAATATCTGGTGGAGCCTAGACATGTTCACCTTGTAGTTGGAAATCATGTGATGAGATACCTTAAGGGTACATTAGACTATGGCCTCTATTTTACTGGAGACTGTGACTTCAGATTGTATGGCTTTAATGATTCAGATTGGGCTAGAAGTGATTTGGATAGAAAAAACACTTCACGATGTTGTTTTAGTTTGGGGTCATCCATGACTTCATGGTAAAGTAGGAAGCAATCCAATATTTCTCTCAATACAGTAGAAGCATAGTACATTGCATCATGCTCAACCAATTGTGAATCCATATGGCTTCAGAAGTTGTTGACAGGTCTATTTTGACCTAGAGATGGATGCTACCATGATCTTTTGTGATAACCAAGTTGCATAAAGATGACAAAGAACCCAATGTTCCATGATAAAATGAAGCACATTGAGATTCAGTACCACTACATTCGTGACATGGTACATAAGGGAGTTGTGAAGCTCCAATATGTTGGCACAAATGAGCAGGTAGCATATGTGTTGACTAATCCTTTGTCTCATGTGAAGTTTGAGTACTTCTGAGACAAGCTTGGTGTAGTTTGAAAGGACTTCCCTCTAAAGGGGGAGTGACACTGATGATACTATGGTATCCTGACCACTAGCAGACATCTCATTAGGATTTATATCCTAGGCGATTGATCATCCCTGGACAGATCCCGTAAGGTTCGTATGGATGGTTTGTCGGAGTGCCCATTGTTGTTGTTGCTGCTATTGATGCTCCTGTCTCATTATGTTTCCATTGATGTTGTTGTTCCAGCTTTGTGTTGTTGATGTTGATGTTCCAACTTCATGCTATTGTTGATGATGATGTTACTCCAGCTCCACGCTGCAGATGATGATGATGCTCAGTTTCTACCGATTTTTATGATGAGAAAAACTTTTGATGATTTATAGATATGACAGACATTCCTCCAAGATGTTGATGATGATGCCTCCTCCTCTTGCTGTTTTATTGAGTCCAATCAGTTGTTATTGATGTTGTCAGTAGAATACCCTTCTTCTTAAGAGGGAATGTTGAAATATTGTAACTTCGAAGAATATTCTACCTAAGAGGGAGTGTTGAATAATAATATTATATTATATTTATTAATTATTATTAATTAGGCCCTATTGTGCCTTGGTAAAAGTCAGCCTTTTTGTGCATTGACAATTAAATGTAAATTAAAAGGGTATAGTGATAGGTCGGCCCATACCTAATTAAGGGAGGCCATACTACTATTTATAAAGGAGGTTAGAACCTCATTTTCACACTCACTCATGTGCTTTACAACAAGAGGAAAAAGTGCACAAATTTTGGAGGAGTAGCTGCTGCAACTGAGGGTGACATCAAGGAGGGTTTTGGTCTATCTCTTGGTATATCTTGGTTAAATGGTGAACTACTCTTTCCTAGTGAAGGAGTAGAGGAGGATATTTTGATTTGTTTTTGGTCTATCTATATTGAGGAAGTTTCTACTAGGTTTTCTTCCCCATGAGGGTTTCCTAGGATAATCTACGTGTATCTATTATATCAATGATTTACTCTCTTTAAATGATCTTAATTATACATCTAATGTGTTAAATGATTGTAATAATAAAGAAGAACCATAATTGTTATATGTATAAGTAAAATATCAACATCCCCAACCTACAACTTGTGCGATAACATTTTGGCATTGTTGTCGGGGAGGATTTCGAATCCTGTTTCAAACCCTAACGACAGTTTAACAAGCTATCCCAAAGCCTTTTCCCTAGCTTTCCCAATGACTCCACCTAAGGGAATTTCCATTTTCAACTTTTGATGAGCTCTTCTTGAAGGTCATATGGTGACTCCACCTTCTCGGAACCCTTCCTTTTCTAATCTTTTCCCCCCGGGGAGGTTCAAACCTTCTAAGGTCTACTAAAGAAGGCCACCCCTTAAGTCTCCCATTGTCAAAAACCTCTTCCATTGTACCCTTACCCTTGCTCCAATGGATCACCTTTGGGTAAAATACCTCAACAAATCCCCTAACATGGACACCATTCCAGGATACCCCAACACAATGCCAAAAGAGTCAAACAAGTGGTTTCCAAAGTTCCTTGGAAACAATGTAGTGACTGCTGAAGATCATCTTTACACCATAGGCTGAGACATGGATAATGCAGAAGTTGAGCACGAGAATGTAGCCATGAGGCTATTGGCTTCATCATTTATTGAAGAAACTATTGATTAATTGGGTTGGTTGTCATTGATGTCAACCCTTGAAGAAAGTCCAATAACAAATTTCGGTAGCACAAAGGTTTGGGCAATGGACCCAAGTTTGTTTGATGGATAATGGTATGAGTTTTGATATATTTGTAGGTAAGACTATTCTATATGGATAATACATATCTTTCCATTTCCGGTGGTATGTGGAACGTCACATAACTCCTCACGGTTAGAGATTTATGTCCATGTGAAGTTGGAGAACCCTCATGAGTCATCTAGAAGTCCCAAAAGGTCAAAGTAGTCAAACTGTTTGCAAAATAAATGATTTAAATAATAAAGTTAATGGAGAACTCCCTAAAATAAGAAAAGTGGGATTCTACATGAAAGTATAAATAAGAGGCAAGGCTATCTCATTTAATCACACTTGAACCTATTGAATATCATTGAATATCTATTTTGTGAAAGGTTATTTGGGCAAGTAGCTTGAGTGGGCCTAATGGTTAAGAACATGTGTTTCCTCTTAAGAGGTCATAGGTTCAAATCCAGAGGGGGGTAGGGTATGTAGACCTTCGTAGACTTTACTAGTCAAATCGCTGGGCGGAGGGGGGTCCCTTGTCCCACAAACAAGGGGGTCTCATACACCAATTTGGTGTGCTGGCTTGGCTGTGACCTTAAAAATAGATTATTATTATTATTATTATTATTGATAGAGAAAAGTATGTCAGGAAAAGTGTGGCAGGAAAAATGCGGCAAAAAAAGTGCGGTAGGAAAAATGCGGTAGGAAAAAGTGCGGTAGAAAAAGTGCGACAGAAAAATCACGGCAGAAAAATCGCGGCAGGAAAAATGCGACAGAAAAATCGCGATAGAAAAAGTGCGACAGAAAAATCGCGGCAGAAAAAGTGCGATAAAAAAATCACGGCATAAAAAGTGCGACAGAAAAAGTGCGGTAGAAAAATCGCGGCAGCAACATGGTTGGGGTCTATTTATGAGAGATATGACACATCTTGTTTGAGGTATGTTTTGTGAGCTAGGGTTTAGCTCTTGAGATGGTATTGGATGTTCAATATTGCTGCATATATTAGATTTGTTGAGGGATACAATTGGTATTTTGTTGTTGGTATTTGGCATATGGGTATTGGTCTTTTGGTTGTGATGTGTTGTTGAATTTGTTGGTTTAGCTTGAGGCTACATAATAGTGAGGTTGTGGCACATGGTTTGATGTAAGAGTTTATGGTATTTTGTTTATGGATAGAGTGATGAATTGTTAGATAAATTTTGATGGTTATATTGATGTATGTCTTTGGTATATGGTTGAGGTACATGTTGGGTACATGGTTGAGACAAGTAGTTGATGAGTTGGCACATACATGAGGTGTAGAGTTGATGATGTTGGTACATCTTGACGAGTCAAGGTTGATGCATGGTTGATTCTGGTACATGTTGGTTCAGGTTATTGGTACAAGTTGTTTGGTGCAGGTTGATTGGTATAGGTTGTTACAGGTTGACAGTGGCAGTGGTTGATTCAGTGACAGTGACAAATTGTCTACATTTGGCATTTATATTTCAGGGCAGTTGAACGGGGCAACGATAGGTGGTTTTAGCCACCTTCTGGTTGTAGCTAGAGAACTTAGGGGGTTGTAGCCAAATAATTGGGGAGTTGGAGCTTCCCTCAGGTTGTATCTTGAGAAAATAGGGGGTTGGAGCCTCATTCCAGTTGCAGCTGGAAAACAAAGGAAGTTGGTGCTTCCAATGAATGTAATTCTTCAAGACATATAATAAAAGGCATTCCGTGGTTTTCTCCCGCTTTGGGTTTCCACGTAAAAACACTGGTGTATTGTGTATGTGTATTATTGCTCATTTGTTTATTGTTTATTTACTCTGTAATTATTGGATGATAATGCTACACTGATATAACACTTGCATTATATGGTTAAAAAAGATTAAATTTCTCTATTAGTGGTTCACCCCCCCTCTAAACAATCCAACAGTTGGTATCATAACTGGTTCCTTCAGGAAACAGTTTAACCACTGGAAGGAGATCATGGATTATTTTGAGAATGGAGTACCAATGTTTAATGGTCATAATGGTTTTAAGTATGAGATGTGGAGTAGAAGGACAAAAGTATTTTTACAGGCACAAGGACATTATATTTGGTTATCAGTTGTTACAGGATATGATAGTTCAAAAAGGGCAAAGACTGCAGCCAAGAAGGAATTGAAGAAGAATAACAAAATAACAATGGATTTCATATGGGAAGGATTACCTAATCCGGTAAGAGAAAAGGTTGGTAAATGTTCATCAACCAAAGAACTTTGGGATAAACTACATGACGTATATTCTTCACCCATCACAGATTCAAAAAATGCCAAAGAAGATGCAGATACAGATCACGAATAATAATGTTCACCATGTCAAACATATTTAGAAGATGAAGAGTACATACTCACCAAAGAATTGATTAGTGTTTTAGATGAACTAAGAGAAGAAAACAAGTCACTCAAGAAAGAATTGATGAAACAAAAGGAAAGTGTTCAAATTTTTGAAGAAGCCCAACAAGTCATCGAGAACTTAAGAACTCAGCTAGAAGAAGCCAGAAAGATCGAAGAAAATATTGAATATCAAAATCAGTATTTGGAAGCCAACATAGAAGCACAAAAGGAAGAAGCTGAAATGAGAGAGAAGATATTGACATATCATCTTAAGGAAAGAACTAACGATATAAACCAGCTTGAGGTAGAGTTTTGTCAAGAAGAGAAAGGACTTGAAGAAGAAATAATCACATTAAAAATTCAGCTTGAAGAAGTGAAAAGAACCAAAGAAGTCATGAAGTATCAGATAATAAAGAAAGAATAAGAGGTTGAGAAGCTTGAAGAAGAAGTTGTCACATTGAGAAGTAAAATCGTCAATCTCAACAAGAACATTGAAGAGATAGAAACATCCACATTAGTTATAGAGAATGAAGAGAAGCACTCTAGGTTGCTAGAAAAGAAGAATGAAGAAAATAGAAAGAGTTATGCAAAAGTACTTAAAGGAAGGAATCATGGTCAACTAGAATCTAAGAAAACTAATACATCTTCAGGAATACCATCCATGTTCAAGCCACACATAAGCTTCAATCATGATCATGATCAGTCAAGTCAAAAATTCAAAAGGACTATGCCACAAAGAAGATCATTCACTCCCAAGTATGCAAATTTATTTTATGGTCATTGTTTTAATTGTACTAACTTTGGACATAAGGTTGCAGATTGCAAGGATTATAAAATAAATGTTCAAGCAATAAATGCCTATGTGGCCCCACGTAACATTGAATGATACAAATGTCATAACTATGGACACACAGATAGTGATTGTAGAATCACGATCGATACTTCCATGAAAGAGAACACTGATATCATATGTAAGAAAGTGTGGATAAGAAAACACAAAGAACAGGTGAACAAACACCAGGTCCCAGAGATCGCAAGATTGGCAATAAAACGAGATTAAGAAACTTATATAGAGAAAAAGAAAGATGTCAAATACATAAAGGTTTGGAAAATAACTAAAAGAAAAGAAGGAAGGATAAATAAGGAACATGTTCAAGAGATTGTACTTTCAGGCATTGTAGTGAAAGATGAATCCACAGATAGAAATAAAGAAGTCAGAGCTCAAAGAGATGATGAATCTAACAATAAAGATGATGATGAATCTACCAATGAATATGATGATGAATACACATCAGAGCATGAATTGTTCTGAGCCATCCGTCTTAAAGACTCCCAGGTAATATCAATATTAGACAGGGGAAGTCTATGCGATAGTTGTGATGGACCAAAGAACCATCCTTCGAGAAACTTAGAGAGTTTGAGAAGACAGATCTAGAAAATTCAGTTAGCAGAAGTACAATTTGATGGATTAATTAAGACTTCATGATAGTATAGTGATAAATGGGTCAACATTATGGACAATTGCGCAAGTAGAGTCTTGGACAGTATGGACGAGAGCATGGATTGATAGATTGGTTCAAAGAGTGGTTTAGAGATAAAGGAACATTATCATAATGGATGATAATTACACATGAAATCGCTCGAACAATGCTAATGGATTCCCAATTGACAGATATTTTTTGGACACATGCAGTGCATACAACGGTTCACATTCAAAACAAATTAATGCTAAGAAAAAATACTGACAAAACACCCTACGAGCTATGGAAAGGAAGACCAACAAATGTGAATCACTTCAGAGTATTTGGAAGCAAATGCTACATCAAAAGAGAAGATGGAAGAATGGGAAAGTTTGACTCTCGTGTGGACAAATGAGTACTTGTTGGTTACTCAAGTACAAGGAAAGCATACAAGTGTTACAATTTGAGGTTGAACAAAGTTGTGGAAAGAATCAATGTAACAATTGATGAAACAGGTGGACGTGAATTAAAGGAAGAAGAAAATGAATGAATGGAACAAATTTATGAAGAAGAAGCAAAAGATGAAGAAGAAGTAGAAGGGGAAGATGAAGAGGATCAAATAGAAGTAGAAGAGCAAGTTCAACA
This sequence comes from Picea engelmannii, assembly GCA_009831015.1. Classification (NCBI taxonomy): domain Eukaryota; kingdom Viridiplantae; phylum Streptophyta; class Pinopsida; order Pinales; family Pinaceae; genus Picea; species Picea engelmannii. The sequence goes on from ML785720.1 coordinate 298,593, forward strand.
AGTGCCTCCAAAGACACCTAACAAATGAGTAAAGAAGAATCATCCTTTAGATCAGATTATTAGAAACAAAGATGCAGGAGTTGAGACTAGAAGAAGAATACGTTCACCAGAACAAACCCACCTAGCACTCTCATCTACGATTGAACAAATTTTTTTTGAAGAGGCCAACAAGGATTAATTTTGGAATAAGGCCATGGATGAAGAATTGAATCAAATAAAGAAGAATGACACTTGGGAATTGGTTCCAAGACCAAAGAATAAGAATGTGATTGGCACAAAGTGGGTATTCAAAAATAAATTGAATGAAGATGGACAGGTTATAAGGAACAAATCTAGATTGGTATGTAAAGGATACACACATGTTGAAGGAATCGACTTCGAAGAGACATTTGCTCCAGTTGCCAGAATGGAAGCAATCTGATTGCTCCTAGCTTATGCATGCTCCAAGAATATTAAAGTGTATCAGATGGACATGAAATCAACTTTTCTGAACGGGGAACTTGAAGAAGAAGTCTACATTGAACAACTAGAAGGATTTCAGTTGTCAGAGAACACAAATTATGTGTGTAAATTGAAGAAGGTCTTGTATGGTCTAAAACAGGCTCCTAGAGCATGGTACTCTAGACTGGATAAATATCTACAACAGGTAGGGTTCAAAAAAGAAAGTGCATACAACATCCTCTACATCAAGGTAACTCAAGATAGTATTTTATTAATTGAAGTTTATGTTGATGATATTATTTTTGGAAGTACCAATGACAGGTTACGCCATAAATTTGCAAAGGATATGTAGAATGAATTTGAAATGTCATTACTTGAAGAATTATCCTTCTTTCTGGGTCTTCGGATATGTCAAAGAAACCAATAAATTTTTATTTCTCAAACTATGTATATCAAAGAAATGCTAAAGAGGTTCAGAATGGAAGATTGCAAACCAGTTACCACTCTTATGAAAAATAGTTGCAAGTTGAGAAAAGATGATGATTCAAAGCCTACAAAACAGAGGCAATACATGTCAATGATTGCTAACTTACTATATGTGACAACATCCAGACCAGATGTAATGTGGGCAGTTGGATAGGTGGCACAATTTCAAGCAACACCAAAGGAATCACATGTATTAGTAGTGAAGAGGATTTTTAGATATCTCAAAGGAACATAAGAGTTTGGATTATGGTATCCAAAAATAAAGGATCTATCACTTATTGCCTACACAGATGCAGATTGAGCAGGTTGCATTGATGACCGACGAAGCACCAATGGAGCAATGTTCTACTTGGGTGAGTTTTTAGTATCATGGTTAAGAAAGAAACAATCATTAGTATGCTTATCTACAGCCGAGGCAGAGTATATTACAACAACAACATGTTGTACACAAGTTCTATGGATGAAACAAAATCTGACAGATATACAAGCTGAGTATGGTGAGCACATTCCAATCTATTGTGTTAATACAAGTGCCATCAATGTCTCAAAGAAGTTGGTGATGCACTCCAAGACGAAACACATTCCAATAAAGTATCACTTTCTACAGGAACAAGTTGTAGAGAAGAACATCAGAGTTGAATATGTGGGCACAAAAGAACAAGTGGCAAACATCTTTACAAAACCGCTTCCACAGGAATCCTTTGAGTATCTTCACGAGAGACTCGGAGTAATTTCTACTCCAAAATGAATGATTTTGAATGCTTATCTTATATGTCTTATATTTACATGAGGAAGCACCATAGAGAGGACATTTCAGGTCGGGAGATTAGTTTTAGTAAGAGTTCAGTCATGGGGAGTATCCAGAAGGAAATTTTGGTTAGGGGGAGCAGCCCCAGATGGAAAGATACCTTTGCCATTGATGACAAAGGGAGAGAGATTTATCAAATACATAACAAAGAGACATGGTTCCAGGGGGAGCGATGGTCATAGAGGGAGCATGAGTGATATGACTTCAGTATTGCATGACATGACTTCTATATTGCATCAGAGTGTTTCCATCAATGCCAAAGGTGGAGATTGTTGATTAATTGGGTTGGTTGTCATTGATGTCAACCCTTGAAGAAAGTTCGATAGAGAATTTCGGTAGCACAAAGGTTTGGGTAATGGACCCAAGTTTGTTTGATGGATAGTGGTATGATTTTTGATATATTTGCAGGTAAGCCTATTCTAGATGGATAGTACATGTCATGCCATTTCCGATGGTATGTGGAACATCACATAACTCCTCACGATTAGAGATATATGTCTATGTGAAGTTGGAGAACCCTCATGAGTCATCTAGAATCCCCAAAAGGTCAAAGTAGTCAAAGTGTTTGCAAAAGAAATTATTTAAATAATAAAGTTAATGGAGAACTCCCTTAAATAAGGAAAGTGGGATGCTATATGAAAGTATAAATAAGAGGAAAGAATCTATCATTTAATCACACTTGAACCTATTGAATATCTATTTTGTGAAAGGTTATTTGGGAAATTATTATTGATAGGGAAAAGTGCGGTAGGAAAAGTGCAGTAGAAAAAGTGCGGCAGGAAAAGTGTGGTAGGAAAAGTGCGGCAGAAAAAGTGCGATAGAAAAATTATGGCAGAAAAAGTGCGACAGAAAAATCGTGATAGAAAAAGTGCGACAGAAAAAGTGTTGTAGGAAAACTGCTACAGAAAAATCGCAGCAGAAAAATCATGGCAGAAAAAGTGCGACAAAAAAATCACGACAGAAAAAGTGCGGCAGAAAAATCACGGCAGAAAAACCATAGCAGAAAAATCGCGGCAGAAAAATCACAACAACAACATGGTTGAGGTCTATTTATGAGTGATATGACACATCTTGTTTAAGGTATGTTTTGTGAGCTAGGGTTTAGCTCTTGAGATGGTATTGGATGTTCAATATTGCTGCATATATCATATTTGTTAAGGGATACAATTGGTATTTTGTTGTTGGTATTTGACATATGGGTATTGGTCTTTTGGTTGTGATGTGTTGCTGAAGTTGTTGGTTTAGCTTGAGGCTACATAACAATGAGGTTGTGGCACATGGTTTGATGTAAGGGTTTATGGTATTTGGTTTATGGATAGAGTGATGAATTGATAGATAACTTTTGATGGTTATATTGGTGTATGTCTTTGGTATATGGTTGAGGTACATGTTGGGTACATGGTTGAGACAAGTAGTTGATGAGTTGGCACATACATGAGGTGTAGAGTTGATGATGTTGGTACATATTTATGAGTCAAGGTTGATGCATGGTTGATGCTGGTACATGTTGGTTCAGGTTATTGGTACAGGTTGTTTGGTGCAAGTTGATTGGTATAGGTTGTTATAGGTTATTGGTACAGGTTGACAATGACAGGTTGACAGTGGCAGTGGTTGATTTAGTGACAATGGTAGGTTGTCTACATTTGGAATTTACATTTCAGGGCGTTTGGATGAAGAAATTATAGGTGGTTGTAGCCACCTTCCGGTTGTAGCCGAAGAACTTAGGGGGTTGTAGCCTCCTTCTGGTTGTAGCCAGAGAATTGGGGAGTTGGAGCTTCCCTTAGGTTGTAGCCTGAGAAACTAGTGGGTTGGAGCCTCCTTCTAGTTGCAGCTGGAAAACAAAGGAATTTGGTGCTTCCAATGAATGTAATTCTTCAAGACATATAAGAAAAAACATTCCGTGGTTTTCTCCCGCTTTGGGTTTCCACGTAAAACCACTGGTGTACTGTGTATGTGTATGATTGCTCATTTGTTCATTGTTTATTTACTCTACAATTATTGGATGATAATGCTACACTGATATAACACTTGCATTATATGGTTAAAAAGGATTAAATTTCTCTATTACTGATTCACCCCCCCTCTCAACAATCTAACATAAGCTCTAGGATGGTTCAGAGGCCTTTCGGATAATCACCTCACATCATATGAATATTTTTCCAAGTTATTTAAGAGCAGATGGTCAACGAAGAAAGACAACGGGATGCTTGTAGCTTAATTCAATTAGATAAAGAAAAAGGAGAATGAAATAGTGAGCGAGTTTGACACCATATTCGATAGATTATACAATCATATTTCGACAGACTTATGTCCTACCGCTGCAACAGTTCACCTCCAATATGTAAATGCATTTGATGGGCAGTTTCATTTTATTCTGAAGGACAAGAAGCCCACTTCTTTGGTAGAATCCAAAGAGTACAGTGCAGATATTGAAGAAAATCTCCTTGACTCAAAGGTAGATCCTTTTCAATATCCTCGTGTCAAGGCATAAGCAAAGACTAAAGCTTCCAATAGAAGTTCTCTTGATATGATTGCCCTCTTGACTCAGAAGATAGATCAAATGAGTACCCAATTTGTTAAAGCACAAAATCAGATCACGGGTCATTGGACTATTGTGGAAATTAATCAATCTGCCTCCAGATGTCAGTTTTCCAAACAACACAGAGATGGCACAGGTTGGAAATCAAGGCCTCAACAAGAGCAAAGGCCCCTAATACTTTGAAATGAATCGAGATGGTTGACACAAAAGCTTGGTGACTTACATGCTAAGAGCCTCACAGAGAAGATGTGTTGATATTATGGTAACTGTGGGAGGTATTAACCTTCACATGTAACCTCTGACAAGACTAGAAAATTTTGGGAAGCAAGAGAAACCCTAAAACGTTGGATAATAACCCTAGGAGACAAATCAACTCAAGAGAATATTTATTATTAAGTTATTAGCCTCCAGGAATAGAAGTTGGCCTAGTTATGTGACTTGGAGTAGTATAAATAGAGGGCGCTAGAGTTCATTTGTACCCACACTCTCTCACAACTGCATAAGACCAATGGTGCACAAGTCTGTAGAGGAGTTAGCTGCAACTGAAATTTTTGGTTTTGGCTTGGACTTTCCCATAGTTATGGTTTGGAATTTATGCTTTGTAAGCTAGCATTGGAGAGAGGTATGCTACCTTGATTGGCTATTGGTTCTAGGGTTTGCTTCGGGGAATTATTCCCTCTATTAAGGTTAAGGTGCTCGGGGGTGGCCTTTGTGCCTATGGTTGGGTGACAATATTGCTATATTATCTATGGTGAAACAAGCACGCTTATTATTCTAACAGGTTATGGGCCCACACTATCTTCAGATAGTCTAACCACTGGAAGATAGATTGGGAGGATTTTCTCAGTTATAGTTGCGGTTGTAGTCAAAATTCTGCTGCAACAACATAACCCTAACCCTCTTGTTAAGGCACCTTAAGTGAAGATATTGACCTAATTTATAGATAGCCTAGTGTGCCCCAGCCTAGCACAACTCTTGGTACTCTCAGTAAGCCAAGACGTCAAGTTTGAGTTTTTGGTCAAAGTCAAAGGTTGACCAAGTCAAAGCAGTAATAACTTACTCTATGAAGTCAGAAAATAGGTTAGAAGGGGCTTCTAACTTCAAAGCATGGAAGAAAAGGATTGACCTCATCCTTGCCAAGAATAAAGTGTTGGATCTCGTGAAAGGCAAGATCATGGAACCACAGTTTGAAGCGGGAAAAGAGAAGGAACCTTAGAACGTTGCAATTATGGAGAAGTTCAAGGACAATGACATCAATGCTATGAGTATCATAGTGGACTTTGTAAAAGACCACTTGATACCCTACATCTCTCATCTTGAGTCATCTAAGAAGATGTACGATGCCCTAACTAACCTCTTCTCAGTTAGAAAAATTGGACAAGTAATGAGTCTAAAGAATGAGCTCCGTGACATGAAAATGAATGATGATGATAACATAACATCATACTTTGTGAGAATCTCTTAGTTAAGATATCAACCACAAGGTATTGAAGAAATAATTTCAAAAAAGGAATTGGTAAATATAGTACTCAATGGCCTTCCCAAGACATGAGATGCATTTTCCACAAGCATGAACACAAGAAAGGAGTATCTCACATTTGAAGAACTTTGGACTTGCTATGCACAAGAAGAATCAAGGATTAACACAAAAGAGAAATCCCAAAATAAATATGATGATCAAGCCTTCACAACAAAATTCAATAATTTTAGGAATAAGAGGAAGTTTGGCTTAAGGAAGGAAACAAATGAAGTAACTGTTGCCAAAGAAAGGGAACCCTCAAATAAATCCAAGCAAGATAAAACAAACTTCTTCTTCTAGTCAAGGTAACAATATTATTCTATAACATAGTTCTGGTACATACCATGTTTACAGAGTTTCTGTACATATCATGCATATCTATTTCTTAGAAGAAAAAGATGGTCAATGAAACAATACCTATGGAAGAATAACAAGATAAGGATTGCTATTACAATGAATACAAGAAGATGAAGTACGCTGAAAAATTCCTAAGGAATCTATCATATAAGTAACAACTTCCAGATAGGCCGAAATCATAATCAAACTTGAAGAGACCCATAAAGAAGTCAACAATCAAGAAGAAATTAGAATAAGACTTGTGACACTTTACAGAAGGTAATAAGGATGTAGAAAAAATCATGACTCTCTTAGATGGAGGGAGTTGATTATAGAATTCCAAAAGGAGAGCATGCATTCATGTATGAAGCCAAGATTAGGAGGGAGCTAATCCTAAATGATATGATCCATTGAAGAATCTATGAAATATTATGAAGTATCTGTCCATGTTCCCCATTGAAAGTAACACGTGTTCAGTTTGACTCTAGAAGTAGTCTTCTTCGAAAATAAGTATTAAGTATCCTTGATTTTCCATCTACATCTATATTCCTATGATGAAATGAGGAAGTTGGAATCTCTAGGAAGGAAGGGCATGGAATCTATAGAAGACTCCATGGACCCCAAAGTTAAAGAGGAAGACAAGGAAGAACATGTAAGAAAGAAAAGCCAAAATAACCAGTTATTATACCGAGAATCATAAGACTACCAGCTTGGTTTGAACCCACTAGAAGCAATCACGCTGAAGAGATGGAAGTCGTGATGAAGAAAATTGTATGTAAGAAAATGTGAAAAAGACTTATGAATGGAAGCATTGCAAGATTCATAACTAGAGGTTCTTTCATAAGGAGGGAGAATACTACGATGACAACTTGTTTCAGTAAACCATGTATACCTCTTGCAGTATCCATGGATTGAAAATTACATGTAAAAGACTATTCTTGTCAATAAAGAAAATTGAGAAAGAAGATTATACCAGAAAGAGACCCATGCATGCAGATACAAGAAGACCTTGTATAGATTCAAGCAACTTAATGCAGAGTATCTCATATACAACAAAAGCGTGGCGAAAACTTTCTATGACAAAAATAGTGTATCATAATGGTTACTCAGAAGTCTGGGATGATGGATTTCTAATCCATGGAAAACTCTCATGATGACAGATCTGAAGAAGTCGATATACTCTAATCCAATAGACCCGTCTCTGTATCAACAATTAATTGGCTCGTTAATGTATTTGAGAATACTCAACCAAATATTTGGCTTGTGGGACGTTTGAGTTATGATATACATTTGCATGGATTTATCGATTCAGATTGGGCAGGGAGTGCAGATGGCAGAAGAAGTGCTACTCGGATATATTTCAGTTTGATCTTTTCCACGATGTCACGATCTAGTAGAAAACAAAAGTCTGTTGCAATCAACACTACAAAAGAAAAGTATATTGCAACTTGTGACGCTTGTACAAGAAGCAGTGAGTTGACTTTTGGACCATCTGATCAAGTGTTGAATTCGACCATGATATATTGTAATGATCAGAGCTATGTGAAGCTTTCAGAGAAACCAGTGTTCCATGACATTTCGAATTACATTAACATCAATCATTATATTCTCTGTGATAAATTCTAGAAGAGAGAAGTGGCTCTCCAGTATATCTCCATATATGAGAAGATAACAAATATTTTGGTAAATCTTTTTTCCAAGATGAAAAGTTTGCATACTTAAGGGACAAGCTGGGCATCGTGGAGACAACTTCCTTGTTGGAAAAGGAAGTGATTACTCCCAAGTTGGGAGGGAGGAATGATAGGTTATTGATATGGACAAATATTTTCTAGTTCGGAAAATGGTCCAGGATGGGTAGTTCCTTTCCAGTTCAGAAAGTGGTTCAAGATTTATGACAGACAACCATTTTCTAGTTCGAAAAATGGTCTAGATTAGAAAATCATTTTTGTAATGAAAACGGTCCGATAGATTGCTGATATACCATAGACAATGATTCCTCTTGTGGCCAGTGTGGGGGAATGGTCTAGGACAATCATTCTTGTTGGCAGTCACTCTGAGTAGTGGTCAAGTAGAATGGTCTGCCTCACTGGGCAGTCATTCTTTCGAAGTTCATAGTTGTGAGCAGTTTCGAAGAATAGTCCATCTTAGAGGTTGGTGAAGGACAATCATTTCCATAGGAAATGGTCCAGATAGTCATTCCCTAGGGAAAAATCATTCTATCCAAGTTGCACTGTGATTAGTGCTGGAGGAATGACCCAGTTAGGTGAATGGTCCAAGTTCAACAATGACAGACATACATTCCCTAGGGTATACTCATTCTCTCCAGGTTGCACTATGATTAGTGTGGGAGGAATGGCCCAGTTAGGTGAATGATCTAGGATTAGAAATCGGGAACAATTATTCTTCTATGCTTGGGAAGAATAGTCCAGATAGCCCATGGATGATGTTTTACCTTCTAAGGGAAGATGCTCTTCCATATCTCACAGATGTGAGTGGAAGAATGGCCCAGATGACTCAATTTATATCATGATATTGTTTTATGCATGTTGATATCAGATGATATGATTGTTATAGAGAATGTATGTCTCTGGACAATAGTTTTTTTTCTACTGTGATGGATGTGATCTAGTGATAGTGACTATGTGTCACTGGTTAGTAGCCGTGTGCTACTAGGAGTGGTTGTGTACCACTGGGTAGTAGTTGTGTACTACTATGGATAGACACAATTGTGTTCTATTGAATGCCATTATTCTGATTGCCATGGATACTATCACTAGTATTGGAGATGATTGCCATCTAGATGGATAGTTAGTATGCTGATGGACAAACATTCTCCCTGTAGAAAATGGTCCAGGATAGTTATTCTTCTAGGAAATATCTTCAGATTATAAGAATGGTTCTTGTATCACTCTGTGGAGTCGGTGACTTATTCAACATCATGCACAATTACTCAGATGGAGTATGGCTTCGAGAGATGATGCAATTGATGCTATCAGATGATACTAATAGTGATGACGGTGCTCATGATTTGACCATGAGATAACTTTTATGGCTATGATGATGCTACTGGTTGAATGGTTTGTTTATGCTCAAGACCATTGCCTTTAATACCTCCCTAGATAGGGGGGAGTGTTGATATTATGGTATCTGTGGGAGGCATTAACCTCCACGTGTAACCTCTGACAAGACTAGAAAATTCCAGGAAGCAAGAGAAACCCTAAAACGTTGGATAATAACCATAGGAGACAAGTTGGCTCAAGAAAATATTTATTATTAAGTTATTAGCCTCTAGGAAGAGAACTTGACCCAGTTAGGTGACTTGGACTAGTATAAATAGAGTGAGCTAGAGCTCATTTGTACACACACTCTCTCACAACTGCATAAGACCAATGGTGCACAAGTCTGGAGAGGAGCTGCAGCTGCAACTGACATTTTTGGTTTTGGCTTGGACTTTCTCTTGGTTATGGTTTGGAATTTCTACTTGGTATGCTAGCTCTGGAGAGAGGTACACTACCTTGATATTCTATTGGTTCTAGGGTTTGATTCTTGAATTATTCTCTCTGTCAAGGTTAAGGTGCTCGAGGGTGGCCTTTGTGCCTATGGTTGGGTGACAATATTTCTATATTGTCTATGGTAATACAAGCACACCTATTATTCTAACAAGATGAGTGCCCCCAACGAGATGAGGATTCTCTCGACAATACGAATTTTGTGGATATTATCTATTCTTTCCAAGAGGAGGAATTCACACAGGAATAGATTGATGAAGCCAGAAGACAAAGAGAAAGAGAGGGGAGACTCCATGCCTTGAATCAGTTGAAAAATGATCAGAAGAAGGAGATAAGAAAGAGGGAATATTTTACATACACTAGAAGAAATAAAGCTTCAACCCCTCCATCATACCCTGCCACTCCTTCTCCATCTACAAAGAATGTGTTCCCACCACCTCCACCTCTAGTACACGAGTTGCTTCCTAATTCAACTCCCACAGATGAGCTTCAATTGAATATAAATGTTGCGACCATGTTTAGAAATCTAAATATGATGGTCCTGGTGACAGAGATGTGAAAGATACCTTCTGTAAGGAGGGAATTATTGAAGTTATTACAGGTACCGACCAAGAAGGAATACCCTTCTATCATTTTGAACACTATGTATCTCGATCGCAAAAGGAAAAAAGTCCTCCCTTCTATCTTTCATTAGGCATGAATGGCCTCTAATTGAACAACTATATGCTTGACTCCGAGGCCTCTGTGAATGTTATGTCATTGAAGGTGATGAAACAAATTGGATTGAAGAAAACCCTAACCTATGGAAATGTGTGTGGAATCAATTTTAAGAGTGTCAAGGTTTATGGGTTATGTGAGGACGTTGAGGTATTTTTGATTGATTTTCCACATATCAATGTCCTCATGAACATAGTAGTGATCAATTTTTTGGATGCTTGGGGGATGCTCTTATCGAGGAGTTGGTCTGTTTTCCTTGGGGTTTTCCTTAGCATGGACCTTACCCATACACACATCCCCATGGGAGATGGCGATTTTGAGGTATTATATAGTCGAGAGAGAGCTGACAGGCATGTGAATGATCCCAACGATCTTGACCACACAAGTGGAGATGAGTTTAGTGAAGTCCCATACACCATCGAGTACAATCCACATGACTTTCCCTTTATGTAGGAAGACCCCATAGACATGCTCCTCCCAAAGATAAATGAATACAAAGAAAAACTTGAAAAATTACAAGGGAAAGAGCCATAGCCTATACAAATTATGAAGAAAGAAGATGAAGAACGTGAAGAAGCCATCAAAAGAATGGTAAATGCAGAGCCTCCTTCCTATCCATACATTAAGAACATACCTTACATCAATTTTAGTGAAGGAAGTCTTGCACTCATGTGGGACAAGAATAAGGGTAAGCCCAAGTATAACCATAATGATGACAACTCATGGCTTTGCCCTTACATCATCGAGAAGAAGTCCGATAAAAAAAGTATTATTTGACAGCCTTGGATGGGAGAAAGATTCCATTACCAGTGGATGGATCTCTTCTCCAACCTTATGTTCATGTCACATGACTTATTCAGGGAACAAGCCTTAGGTAAGTAGGTAGGTCAACTTGTTTTCCTTGAGTTTGCATCTTGATTGCTCATATTAGTTTAGATGCATTTCATATTTCATTTTTCTCTACCTGCATATTGATTTCATCCTTAGTTTATAATTTTTTGAAAAAATGATAAAATTTTCTTTTCTAGATTAGTTTAGTTTTTGGTTTTGATGTAACTGGACGAAGGGTGATAGAACCACCCTAGATTTTAAGGTTTCTTGTTTCAGTGTAGGCACAAGTATACTAGGAGATGCTATGGTTCTCATTCACTCTACGACGAGCACATGTACCCAAGTGGGAGCTAGATGTTATCCTCATTTTGTGGGATAACTAAGGAGATGATGTCTCGAGGCCACCAGGTTGCAGATATCGAGTGCTGAGAGACCACATGACTAGTAGTGTCCATTTGCACATACAAAATCCCACTCTATCACCACATTCTAATCCATTGTCAGTCCATCCACCACACTAGCTAGCTTCTGGAAGGCAGATGGTTTTTTCTCCATGTAGTGCAAGTCATGTATTGTGGCATGTAATCACCCTAATATTTGAGGCATTTAAACATGTTGCATTTAAGATACTTTTAATTATAGAACGCCTACTTGGACATTATGATTTTGACCCTGTTTCACCTTGGTGAGTGTCATAGGTTTCCTATTAAGTGGCAAACCTTTGGAGAAGGTTTGTGACTGGGGGTCCCTAGAGGGGTTGTCCTACCATTCCTGACCATACTTACCACTTTTCTCTCATTACATTCCCATCATATTTCCCTCTTCTAGGCCCTTTGACTTTAGTGACCCAAGAAGGGCATGTACCTCATTTCATGGGAGGAAGGGGTTGAAGGCCCATGGGGATGGTTGCTGGAAAAAAATAAGAGCCTAAAAAAAGCCTTCTAGATGCTCTCCCTATTAGGTCTTGAGAACGATCAATTGCTTCTCTTGAAAGAATTGAAGACCTACACAGTATAAAACACATAATAGATATCCCGCTTGAATACAAGACTAACACAAATGTGTTGCAACACTTTATATGGTTACCCCTATGGCACTTTGTGGACCTCTTTGTTCAAGTGACACTGTGTTACTACCCCCAAGCTAATGGATTCAATATTGGGAGTGAACACGTGTTTGGATCATTGATGAATTAATAAATGACAATAAATGGGTTTGGAAAAAGGTTGCATTGAGGAAGAAGGTGCAACACACCTCCTACAAAGGCACCCATAAATGAGACAATATGAGCCCTTATATGTCATGAAAATCATTTACCTATGAAGTCTAAACCCCTATCCACCTCATCATCCACTACATGACCTTGAAGGGGCACCCTTGGGAGAATCCCCTACTTGAGGGTTTTGGTCTACCTAATAGGACTTCTATGACACCCCTCCCATACCTAGACTTGGTCAATTGTATAGGGTCTTGGAGCATTTGTTTAATTTGATGAGGTAGTTTTGATGCACATGTTTAGGTGCCTTGTTTATTAGATGTGATTTTAACTTTCCATGATATTTTGACTTGAGATCCTTGGAGGGCGTGCCTATTTGTTTTGCAGGACCTTGTTTGGTGGACAATTTTGGAGGAACAATCCTAGCTTGGGATTCCATGGGGCTTGAAGCCCACAAGTTGGATGCCAAGGGCCCGCATTCCAAATCATGATGACATTCCTTTGGAGGCCTAGAAGATACCTTGGACAACCTCACCATGCCCTCACATTCCAAACGACTTGCCTAGGAGGGGAAACATGTCACCTTTTTGAGACTTGACGTCATAAAGGGGCTAGGGTTTTATGGTGATGGAGTTGCTACTTGACACTTAGCATGATTTGACTAGAAGAGACATGGATTGATATTGGCACATGGAGAGGAGGTTCTAGGAGCCCCAAAGACCTCCACTTTCTTCTCCAACGACTTGGAAAAATGCCAAAACGTACCCTAAAGGGGTGATGTCTTCTTACTTTTAGGGTTTCTTATGTGCAAAAGTGAATTTTAAATGGATTTTTTGTGTGTAAAGGGGTAATATTAGGGATGTTGACCCCTATTTTGTGTTTTACCCTAAAATTAAGTGGACAAACTATGAGTTAGACATTTTTTATAAATAGAGATCATGTGAATCTCATTTCACAACATAACTCTCCCATTGTGAGAAGTACTTGGCTGAAATTTTCGCTATTCTTGGGCATTATGGTGTTTCTCTCTTGTGAAAATGTTTTATGGTGCTAATTTTTGGTGAATGGATGAGGAGGAGTGATGCACACCTCTTGGATGATTTTTCTCTTGAAGCTTATGGTGAATTTTCTTTGTGAAATTAGGGTTTGATCTCTCTCTCTCTTGGAATTGGTAAGGAAAAATCTGCATTGTTATTTATTTCTTGATTTTTCTTGGTTATGGTTGTTTGAAACCCTCAGAGGAGTATGTTGGATACACTCTCCATTAAGATTCATCTAATTTTCTAAAGTTTACAAGTTATTTTGCAAGGGTTGCCAGGAGGAATACGAGTGTGTATACCCTCTTAGATTTACCCTAAGTTTGATTGGATTGCCCTAGGAAGTAAAAGGGATTAAACCTTAGGGTCTTTGTTGATATAAATATTTATTCTAGGACTCCATTTACCCAATTTTAAAGGCACTAATATGAATATTTTTCATTGGAGAAATAAAATAACGCATTGGGAAACACAAAATTTTGTCATTTCAACTTTCTGCAATTTGGGTTTTGTTCCTTGTGCCTAGAGCACCTCTCAACCACTAGGGAATCCCCTTGAAAGGGGTATTGATTGCTTCTGTAATAAAATTTCATCTTCAGCCATTAGGGCTGCAAAAACCCTAATCAAACTTTCTCTAACAACTCTCAATTCAACCGCTAAAGTTTGCTAATATTTTTCTCACATATTCTAGTGATCATAGCACATCTTTTGGTAGATTTTTGGCAAGTTTTAATGGTTGAATGTATTGCTGTAATAACTTGTTTGTTACATCCATAAGGCTGATTATTATCTCTGCATACATTTTTTACTACAACCTTACCTTTGTGCTAGTATCTTTCTCCTTTAATCTTGAGTCTCACTAGTGTTTTACTAGTTTACCTCTTGCATTATTTACTTGATTTCTAGCACTTGTTTTAGCAGTTTATTGTGCCATTTCATTGCTGATATATATTTTTACTAACTTCTGCAATTAGGGACAACAATATTTACTTTCTTATCCATCATATACTTGGCTTGTATCATTGTTTTCCTTGTTTCTCGGGCAGGTACAATCAATATTTGCAAGGTCTACTACTTCTTGGAAACCTTTGGCTACCACCAAGACCTTACTAAAGCCCTTCTCCACACATAGAAACTTGACCTATAGGGGCATTAATTCATACATCACACTTTCCATATCATTCCCCTCTAGGTTCACTGATATTCCCCCCTTGAGGTAATCACTTAATCTCTAAAGTGATGGAAACACCCACCTAAGGTGACAGTGGGTAGGTGCTCTCTTAGTTGTCACCATTTTGGTGATTGGGTTGGGCTTTCCCCAACCTAAAACTTGTGCGATAACAGTTCTATTAATTCCTATTTGTATTAATGTTTATACATTTTACTCGTGTTTTAGTTACATGAAGTTGACAGGTGGTTACTATTAATGGTTCTATCAATTTTTTTTTACAAATTCTTGGTTCTATTGATGTTTCTATGTTTTACTCTTATGTTTTAGTTACATAAAGTGGACAACTAGTTTCTGTTTACGGTTCTATTAATGTTTTCTACTTGTGGTTCTATGTTGGCGTCCTAACCTCCCTAACCCCTCAAGTAGATAGAATAATATGTTTTCTATATAATAAAGGCCGACATTAGTAAATAAGACCTATGTAATAATGCGAACATGTCTAATGTAAGAAGACTTAATAGAAGGTTCTAGTTCTAGAAATATTTTTCTCTATAATGTTCTCTAGAAGATTGACATAGTATAAACAAGAGTATAAAGCAAGGAGGAGTTTTGTCTTGAGAATTATTTTGTATTTGAGCTCTGCTTTGCTGGAGGTTTCCCCCTCGAAGAGGCAAGTGAAATTGGATACCAATATAATAAAGGTATCATTTATGGAATCAACCATGTCATTGTGCTCTATATTTTTCTCTTTCTGCTAATAATTGTTATAACAATTCTATTTCTGCTCTGCATAATACATCTAGTACCTTACAAGTGGTATCAAAGCAATTTCCTGTGCAATTTTTTAGACAATTTTTTTTTCTAGGCTAGAGATAGAGACATGTACTGCCAATATCTTTAAAACAAAATGATTTGTTATTCAACGGGTAAAATTACGGTTGGGGAGGACTACATGTAGGAAATACAACCGATTTCACAAGTTACTTGAAGCACACTGTTTAACCTTGTTGGAAACCTAAGCAACCAATGTTGGTACCCCTTGCAGTAGTATCACATTAGATAACACCTATACATGACCATTCACTCCCACATACCCTCGAGTATATTGAGAGTCTCATAAGTCTCGTAAAACCAACTATAAATCAACTTATCGACCACCTAACTACTAAAGTGGCATTGAGAACAACTCTTGGGAAGACTACTCTCACATACCTAGGTAATCAGGTAGTACAACTAAGGGTATGGTCGAGCCTCCTTAGTTGGTGCCCTAAGATATTGGCTCGAGTACTACTATTGTGCCCCACTGGTATATCAAAAAATTATAGCACAAGGAAAACCCTATCTGTAGGAACCCTCAAAACCCTAACCCTTACTGTCGGAACATTAAAACACAAACATAGAGGGGAAATGTTGTAGTGCAACCCTATCTCCTACATCCAAGTTGTGAAATTACTACACAATTTTAACTACTAAAAATTTAGGCATTTGGTCAATGCAATATTATTCAGACCAGAGTAGAACTCTGCATGAGTTAAAAAAAAGTAGTGGTCTCGCCGACACCCTTATTTGGGACCTATCCCACTAGATTCCTCTCTTCGCCTTGATTACAACGATAACCATCACTTATAATATTTTTTTCCCGTGGTCCCACCCACTCTCCACGACACCCTTATTTTGGACCTATTCCATTGGCTTCATCTCTTCACATTGGTTGTCGTAGTACCCCTCACTCATAACCCCTTTTTTTGCAGACCCACCTACCCACTTCTTACCTGCTTACCTCCCAAATGGCCCACACCCTTAACTAAGCGCTTGAAAACACCACCATTGTCTTGAAAACCAACAACAATTAAAACAACACTAACATCTGGAGCATCAATTCTGAAGTTGCTTCCCCCAATTCCAAAGTTGACAACCTCACTACCTGATTGAAATCCCTCTCCGTCGATGTCAAAAGTGACTTCACAAAACTAAAACAATGGATGGGCCAATTCCAAGGCCCTACCTACCTTGACCAACCTTCACACCCAGAAGACGTGCAATCCTCCCACACCATGGCCTTTAACTCCAACCCCCTTCATTATGAACTAATTGATGTGAATAAATTTGATGGCTTGGATCCCACTGGATGGGTCACTCAAATGGAACATTATTTATCATTGCATGACATTACTGATGATTTGACCAAACTTCGTATTGGTGTCCTTTATTTGGATCATGAACATTGACAATCGTGGTAATGGCGTAAAAATTCATGCCGAGGGTATATTGCTTGGACCTAGTTTGTTGTAGAAATTTATGAACACTTTGACACCGACCCCCATCATTTGGGCTATTTTGACTAAGATGAAGCAATTTGGTACAGTGGAAGAATATATATCCACTTTTAAGCAATTGGATTTTCAAACGAACAACATGTCTAATACCTTCTTCCGAAATGTTTTATTAGTGGCCTAAAGGATGACATTTGAGACCATGTCCTAATGGATTTCCCTTAGACTTGGCTTGAAGATACTCAACATGATAAGAAGCCACACTAGGTAATATCTTCTCAAAACAAAAAATCATCCTTTATTCGTCACCCTTGACCCACACCTCTAGCCCCTCCTTCCACACCTCTCAAGATCCACAAATTAACCAGGGTAGAAATGTCTAAATGCCAACTTAAGGCTATTTGCTATAATTGTGTTGAAAAATATTTTTTGGGTCACAAGTGTAAGGAACAAAATATTTTTATGGTCATTTCTGAGGACGTTTCTAAAGAGGATGTTGACTTTCCCTATTATGAATACCTATCCCAAACAAATGATCATACACCACCTTTTGATCCTCTCGAATTTGATTTTCTTATATTACTGAATGCCCTCACTGTTCTCTTTGCTCCCCAAACCCTTAAGTTAATTGGTTACATTAATAATTGTAAAGTCATTATCATAATCCACAATGGGAATACCCATAATTTTATTCATCGTCGCATTGCTCCAGAGACCATGTGCTATATCTATGTAGTAAAAAATTTTCAAATCATGATTGCTAATGATGATTCCATGAAATGTGGGGGGCATTGTGAAAATGTGTGCCTGCAAATTGGTCAGTACCACCTGAAATCTCACATGTTTTCTATTGAAATAGGTGGTTGCGACATTGTGCTCGGTATTGAATGGTTACACACATTAGGCCCCATCATAATGTATTTTAAGGAATTAACCATGAAATTCCAACAAGATGGACAACATTATTAGTTCCAAGGCATCCTGATAGGGTCCCCAGAGATCATCAGTTCCTACCGAATGGAAAAACTACTCAAAAAAGGTTATTCTGGCATTATTTCCCAACTCTATTCCATTCAAGCAGTTGAGAACCCCTCCCCTACTATTCATCCCAACATCCAGTATATCCTCTCCAAACACCAATATGTTTTTGACAATCCCCAAGGAATTCCCCCTTTCTGTGGAACCCATGATCATTCCATTCCCCTTGTCCATGGAAGTCTTCCTCCCAATGTTCACCCTTATCATCACCCCTTTTCCCAAAAGAATGAAATTGAGAAAATTGTTTAGGAATTGCTAGCGACGGGTGTTATCCATCCTAGTACAATCCCTTATTATTCTCCTATAGTTATGGTACTCAAGGAAGAAGACACATGGCATGTGTGTCCTAATTTTTTGTGTCCTCGGAAAAATTACTGTCCAAGATAAATTCTCCATTCCTATCATTGATGACCTTTTGGATGAATTGAGTGGTGCTTGGTACTTTACCAAACTTGATCTATGTTCTGTCTACCACCAGATACGTATGAAATAGGTCGATATTCCCAAAATTTCAAACTCACGGGGTCCATTATGATCTCTTGGTCATGCCTTTCGGCCTGTGTAATGCACCTTCAACTTTTCAAAGTCTCATGAATCATGTTTTCCATCCTTTCCTTCGTCATTTTGTCTTAGTTTTCTTTGATGGTATTTTCATCTATAGTAAAACTTGGCAATACCATCTGGCCCATGTGGATCAAGTCTTACACTTACTGTCTCAACACAAAATCATTCTCAAACAATTTAAATGTGCTTTTGGATCTTCTGAAGTAGAGTACCTGGGCCATAGTGTTGGAAAGGATGGTGTATGTGTGGATCTTAAGAAAATAGAAGCTATGAATGATTGGCCTTGCCCTAAAACTCTTAAAATTTTATGAGATTTCCCGGGTTTAACAAAGATATTATCACAAGTTTATTAAGAATTATGACAAAATTGTAGCTCCCCTCACCGCTCTCCTTAAAAATAATGCTTTTAGTAGGACTCCAACAATTGATCAATCCTTTTAAGACTTGAAGAAATCTATGTGCACAACTCTTGTTCTGGCATTTCACTAATTCACCAAGACTTTTGTTCTAGAATGTTATGCTTCTAGGAAAGGCATTGGTGCAATTCTCATGCAAGATGGAAAACCTTTGGCTTTCACCAACAAACAACTATTTGATAGACACTTGGGAAAATCCACCTATGAAAAGGAAATGTTGCTATTCTTTATGCAGTGGATCTATGGCATCCTTACTTGCTTGGGAAACACTTCCAAATTAAAACAGATCATTGCAGCCTCAAATATTTCTTGGAATAACAAATTTCATCCCCAAAGCACCATAAGTGGTTGACCAAAATGTTTGGTTATTATTGAGAAAAAGATATGAAATGATCTTACTCAAGCATTTTCAGATCCTGCTTGGCTAAATCAAGATAGACAGGAATATCACCCTATGTTTATAGCCATTAAAATTGGTATCCTAACTCACAAGTATTGATTGCAAGTGCTTAGGCTGTTTTTTATTAATAAAAGCTTGCTGAAAAATTCATTATTTATGTAATTTTTTGAACATAAGAGATGCTGAAATATATATAGAGATAAAAGTAAAGATACCAAGTCAATAGTCAAAACAGACGAGACATAAAACAATCCTTTATTTCATTCCAATTCATCAAATAATCGTTCTCTTTAAAAAATTTCCGGAGGAAGTTTTGGACCAAAGTCAAACTTAGACGTCCTCGATGAAACATACAAAAGGACTTCTGACATAAAGTAAAAAACTAAACTTTAAAAGATGGATCAACTTTCCACAGATTGCTTCCTACTCGACTCTGCACAATAGCCTTTGTCAGTCATGAAAACTAATTCACAAATAGACAAGTCTACACATACTATCAAAGATAGATCAACACCTGTGAAAAAAAAGTGTTTGAATGATTTAATTTAGCCTCGAATCTTGCTATCTACAATATGACCCTGCTATCATAAAAAAAATTTAGGCTTCTAATGAATTAAGGAATGAATGAAAACTGAATTATTTCAACAAAAACTCAAAGAGCAAACCTTAGTATGCTTCTCCTTCTATTCCCCTCTTGTCCCTCCTTTTCCTTTTGCCTTTAAGCAAATTAGAATTGGTTGAAGTAATTGAACTACTTCCTTAGTTAAGTTAACTAAAACTCAACCAACTTTTTAGTTAAGGGGGAAAAGTAATAAATCATAATAAGGGTTTTTAAATACATAATAACTAGTAGGTGGGACCCCTTGTGACTCCCTTTAGCTTTTAACAATCATAACACAACTAGTTAATCAAACAAAACATCCCTCCTTGTGACTCCCATCATCACATTTATAATTGACAATTTATATCAGTGATAATTGAAATTATTTCCAAAAATATATTATCCATGTATCCAAAAAATAGTGTGCTGTCCAAAATTTCAGAAGTCAATTGTTCTCAACAATAAATAAATAAAAACTTAAAATCCATATTTTCCACTCTAGGAGGCAATCTCTCCCTTGTTGCTGCTGTCACCTTTTGATCTCTCTAAATTTTCTTTAGGCTGTGTGGAGCCTTTAGGTCTAATCTCACTGATCACATGGGATAAATCATCCCTCAAATGCATGCGTGAGGACACAGATTTATCATATTCATTTGAGGGTGAGGAAGTGGCAACAATGGCTTTTCCTTTGTCAGGAGCATGGCGGGCCTCGATTTTCAACATTTTACTTGAATGGGAAGACTGAAATGGTGAGTGGACAGGGGCGTCTTGGACAATTTAATTGATAGGTGGGGGAGTAGGTAAAGACAAGTTAGGCCATCCACGATGTTAGGAGACTTCCGGGTGGACAATCTCTTGCCATCCGTCGTTTTTGGGAACTTCAGGCTGTAGTGAGACATGTGGAGGCATGGGGATACCAGGGACTTGTGGGGCTTGGAAGGGAGGCCTTTTAGGCCTAGGTTGGACGACTCCCTGCCCAATGAAGTTAAAAAATCCAGCTTGAAATAGATGGCCTAACTCTTGCGAGTCTGGATCAAAGTGCATAGAGAATCTTGGCCTTCTAGAGCCCCTGTTCCAATTACCTCTCCCTCGGTTACCTCCGCCATGGATACCTCTGCTAAAAAAGCTCATTTCTGTATGAATAATTGATTAACAAATAGTTTCTTTAACAACCATACATGACAACTCTTTTAAAATATGAAATAAAATTTGGCTCAACAACATATCAAACCCATGCAATCCAATCCATACAAATTTTTAATAGTTGTCAATGAGGAGGGGGTGAACAAAGGTTCTGGGATATGTGAGGGTTTGTATTGAGAGAAAAATGTTAAAATGAGGGGGAACAGATCATGATTACTTCTCATAGACGACAAACAATCAACTGCAATGTAAACCAAAGAATATATCACTGTAATCCATCCCCGCTAACTTAAACCGTCATAATACAAAGCTTCCTTTAACTATAATTAAATTCTAGGTACAGGGAGTGGATAATAAATATGGGAAGGCGAGGGGATTGTAATGTGAGAAAAGTGAAATAATGGTAGGGAGAAGAGTGAATATTGTTCGAAAAATTAATTAAGTATTCCATAAAACAATTCTCTATTCAAAACCACTACCCAACATCAATTAAACAATTACTGTGCCAATTAAACAATATTGTGTGTTAAAACTTGTTCACTGTCCATATTTAAATTTTCAACCCCTTTTAATTAACACAGTATCATCATACTCAAACTCAAACATGCCTTCCAAACAACCTATATAAGAATTCCGTTTCCTCTCACTTCTTCCATTTAATATTTAAAACAAAATTCCAATGAACACACAATCGTTTTTTTTTAACTCTGTTAAGCATCAAACCTTAACCATTGTCCATAATTTAATTCCTCAAATCAAACACAGACACAAGATCTTTTGAAACATGCCTGATTCCATTCCTTCAACCAATTTTAACAATTAAATTGCAATGAAACCATACCATTATAAAACCCATGCCCATCTCTGATGGTGCAACGATACGATGCATGATATCCATAAATCATACATAGTGGGCAGCCAAGCCACAATCATCTATAATTCAAATTGAAATAATCCCGATCGGGCAATTAAAACACACAGTAACAATGACCATCATTTCAATTTATACCATGCTGTAGAAAACATACAAACCAACGCAAAGAAGCATTTCTGTGATTGTTCATATCAAACCAAACAATAATGCTTAATTAACATTCCAACTGTCACAATAAAAGAATGCAACGACTATATACCAATAGTCATTTCCGATTATAACTGTGTAATCAAATATATCAACAAAGACGAGCCAATAATTAAAACCACTGTCGACGTTATTTCACCAATTCATAACAGTCAACAAGATACCTGACATGATGATATAACTGGCTCAATTTATCAAAAATGGGCTCTGAATAATCAAGGGTTCGCTCGGTGGAACCAACACAGGGAGTCTGGAGTCGACCATACCAACATCAGGTGAGAACCTTTCGATACAAAACGGTGGACACACAGGCCACATAACCATTAGCTTGCAAGACAGGGTGATAGTTCACACCAAGTAAGAGATACTATGAACAGAGAAGAAGAGGCTCCTTACTGGACAATTAATAACACTGAAAACACATAGGGCATAACCCTCATGGTTTTCCCCACCAAAAAACCAAATAATGCTAATATAAATGAAGAACTCATATAATATAAACCAACCCTAAAGCAAACCTCTTGGCGTAATAGCCACCATAACCAACTGTGCAGATACAATAACATAAAATGATCCCATGACTAGGCAGAGAACGATATGCAGTGACCCAAAGGTGGTTCAACAATTATACAACAACCCCATAACAACAAATATGACCGGGTATGGTTACAAGGACTATGAAGAGACAACCAACAAGTCTAGATGGAATGAAACCCTCCAACAAAAACCCATAAAGACAAAAAATATCCTTCACGGCTTCCACCACACAAAATAGTCAATGAAATCGTAACTTCAACCATCCAATTTTCCATTTGCAATGAATAACACACAAACAACCATTCCAGAGAAACACCATGAGTTTACATAGTTGTCAGCCTCAAGAAAAAACATAGACCAATACATCACCGAGCCGATGTTTATTTCATAAATAGAGCGAGTTCATGGATGGGTGAAGAAAACATACCTGTAACCAAATGGCCTTAAAAATGCAAGCTTGGTCGAGCAATTTCTTCCTTTCCTAAATATCGGAGCTTAACCACAACAAAAAACAATTGAAAAATATCCAAGCTAGGGTGACGACCAATTGGGGAAGTATGGAGTGACATGCAATAAATGGACGTCGCTTCCATCCTCTCCTCATTCAATTACGTAGTACACGCCATCAAGCCAACATTAACCCATGCCATTAATCCATTCATTAATCCATGCATCGAAACTAACATACATTGCTTGCCAAATGTGCCACTCAACATCACATTAACCATTGTCAAAACCTACCATAACGTATATCAAGTGCGCCAAGGATAGCTCAATAATAATCGTATAACCACTAACATTGTTAGTTAGGACTAACATCAATTGAATTTCAAATGCATATAACATAACATAGCATAGGATATTTTAGTTCCTTCTTCTTCGATTCTTTTTCTTATATTTCTCTTGTTATGACTAACATGTGTCTTGTGCAGGTGCAACAGATAATAACTCATGGCACTAATAGCAATGTAATAACAGTGAATCTAAGCCATTCATACATGGAATTTAGAGTTTAGAGCAACAAAACCAACACATAAAGTCCATGATCCCTCTGCCATTATGTCACAAATGAAACCAATATTCATCATCAATCATCTAGAACCCTATAAGCATCATTGAACCACAACATAAAATGTGTAACAAGACTATCTCTGATCCTCCAATCTACAAGGGGGTCCCACCTACTAGTATTATATATATCATTAGTTTTTTTAAATAATAGGATTTTAGCAATACTTTGCGGACGAAATCCTCGTTGCGATTTTTATCGTCAACAAACTGGCGAATCCACAGGGAAATCTGTTTCCAACAGATTAAGAACTCAGAACACATGGTTTCATAGACCAAGAACAACAGATCAAGAAGATATAACCAGGAAGATTATGCAACAGGGGGAAGTGAGCGGATTTAATGGAAAAATGATCGGGAATTTGGGAATAACTCATGAAAAATGTTAAGTATGAGGGGGTTTATCCCTGTATGCATAATCATTCAACCAGAACTTGCTCTTTACTTCAAGGAGAAAAATTTATGGAATTTCTCTTTTAACTCTCAAATGGATGAAGAAATGGAAAGCAAAAGCGGGAGGTAACCAATTTCTTTATAAGATAGCAGTGAAAGCAGATACCAAATTCAATTATGCTTTCAGGGGGGAACATTGTAACAACTGTGTAAGCTTGTTTGTTATTGACCAACAATACCTTGCAGGAGTGTCACTGTGGCAGAACTGATCCAACATCTTATTTTTTGACCCAAAAAAAAACTAAAATATGAAAAGCAATAAAATTCATGACAGAAATGGGACTACAAAATTTAAAACAACAGAAATCAAATGATAGAATTTGCAAAAGCAACATGAAAGCTATTGAAAGGGACGTAGAAATCAAACTACTATAAAAGAAGAAATGGAAAACAGTGGAAAAATGAAAGCAGAACTAGACTACTAATATACAAAAAATCCAAATAGCGTTAGAACTTTTCAATTTGGTTCCACGTAGTGCTTCAAGTGGGAGCCGTTAGTGCTGTAGGAGAACAATCACTTTTGTAAGTCTTTTAGAATGTAAGAATTAGTACCTAGGACAAAAGTGATCTTGAAAGGACCCAACCATAATTTTTGAAATTTTGAGACAATTGATAATCCTTTAAAACACACGATTAGATCATCAAGATAGACATGAATAACCTTACTGATCAAATCGTTGAAAGCTATTTGCATAGACATTTAAAAAGTAGTACTTGCATCAGATAAGCCAGAAAGAATACGTTCATAAGTCAAGGTACCCCAATGAGTAATAAATTTAGTTTTGTATTTATCCACCCCTTTTACCTTGATTTGATTGTAACTAAAAAACTGTCAAGTAAGGGCCTCATTTGTGACCCTACAACCTGCTGCAAAATCGTTTCTATGTTAGGGAGAGGAAAGTGATATTTCATAATAGCCTGATTAAATGGGAAAAATTCAATGTGAAATATGATATGATCAGTGGATTTCTGAACAGGAACCAAATTTGAACCCCATTCATAATACTTGACTGGAAGGGTGCTTCCAGCCTTCAAGAATTTTTCCAACGCCTTTCGAATAGTTGCCTTCAATGCAGAGTTGATAGGTATTTGTTTTAGCCGAATTGGTTTTATGCCTTCCTTTATGGGAATGGCATGCTGTATAAGACTAGGATCAAAACCATGAACATCCTCATAAGACCAAGCAAAAACATCTTGAAATTCACCAAGTATCTTGACAAACTTCATTTCCTCTTCATCAAAACATTTGGCACCTATTTTAAGCTTCTTTGGAGCTTTGGGTGTCCCAATGTTCAAGAATATGGTTTCACCCACCTTCCTTTTCAACTCCTCTTCCTTTTGTTTCTCTTTATTGCCTACATCACTCGATGAAAACGAACTCTCTAGAGGAGTCAAGCCTTTAGGAATCTTGTTATCTTCTATGGATATAATTTCCTTAGGCTTATAAGGTTCATTTTGAATGAAAACACAGATTCTCTCATCGCTAGGGAAAACCTACCAAGATTCTATATTATTAGGGACATGTGGATGATATAAATATTGAAAAGTGCAATCAGGTCTGTGTGGCAGAAGTTGCCGATTAGGAGAAGCTGCAAAAACAACTAACCGATCAACCATTGAGTTTAAATCCCTCTTAACATGAGTACTGTTGAAAGATAAAAGGTTTGAGATAACTGCCCAAACGGTTTGGGTGTATCATTTCATCAACTTGTTTCTAGGAGAGTATATTTTACGTATAAGGTTCACAACAAGCTCAGAATCTCCAAAAATCGAAAGGTGACCACAACCAAGATTATAAGCGTTTTCAATGCCTAATAATTAAGCTTCGAATTCAGTTAGATTGTTCGTGCAAGCAAACTCCAATCTATAAGAAAAGTTATGGATTTTTCCTACAAGAGAAATCAAGATAATTCCATCTATGTTACCTTCACTAGAGAATGAACCATCAAAGTGCATGTGCCACATACCACCATCTAAATCAATTTGTTCCAAGGGAATGTTATCCTCTGTTAGGGTCCTAACCCGCACATAGGTAGATTAATATATTCAGATGTAATAAAGGTCAATATTAATAAGGACTTTCAATAAAATAGAATAAGGCGGATGTAAGAAGACCTAATAGAAGCTTCCGCTTCTAGTCGGATCTTCCTCTAGATGCTTCTCTTGATAGATATTTTGTATAAATAAGGGTCAAGGGTATGAAAACCCTAGCTAGGAGATTATTGTAACAGAGCGCTGCTCGATTGGAGGTTGTCCCCT
The DNA here is from genome assembly GCA_009831015.1 of Picea engelmannii. Lineage (NCBI taxonomy): Eukaryota > Viridiplantae > Streptophyta > Pinopsida > Pinales > Pinaceae > Picea > Picea engelmannii. The sequence continues at coordinate 325,036 of ML785720.1, forward strand.
CAAAGAGGCCTGTGAACATCGATTTCTGAATCAAAGTGCTATTTCTATTACTGTTCTTATATCATTTCTGTGTTATTGTGGAGATTATGTTGGATATTTTATTGTTATTCTGCCATTTCTAGCATTTTATTTCTGTTCTACATATTTTATATATTTGGTATCTTGCAAGTGGTATCAAAGCACTTTCCTTGGCAGAAATTGTGGGAATTTTTTTCAGGGTAGAGACGTATTCCGGTGTCTTTAAACCACAGAGATTTGTCATTACGCGCATAAATCCGTGTTTGAGGGATTCATACACGCAGGAAATACAAGTAGTTATTAAGTGCACATCTGTTGGCCACCCTTGTAACCCCTATTGGTACCCCTTCAAGTGGTAGTGCATTAGACAACACCTGTGTACGGATCAGCCTAGATTTCCTGAAGCCCTCTTTAGATAAACCTATCGGCTGCCAGACTGCTATAGTGTCATCGAGAACAACACTCGGAAAGATACTCTTTAGTACCTGGGTAGTCGGGTAGTATGGCTAAGGGTACGGTCTATCCTCCTTAGTTAGTGCTCTGAGATATTGGGCCGAGTACTACTATTGGACCCCGCACGTATATCAGAGAGCTATAGCATAGGGAAAACCCTTGTCTGTAGAACCCTTGAATACCTAACCCTTGGGGGACAGAAACATAAACGAATTAAAAATAGACCAGATCTATTGCCGCGCAACTGTGTTCGGGTTGCCAAGTAAATACACATCTCTTTCTGGTTAAACATTTGGGGATTTCATCACTGCAGTATTCTTCAGACTAGAGTATAACTCTGCAGGTGTAAAAAAAAAAAAAAAATTTGGAATTTTTTTCACCATTATTTGAGACCTATTCCATTGGATTCATCTCTCCACCCTTATCACTTTCATCCATATCATTTTTAGACAAATTTTTTGACTCCACCCGCCCCTTTTTAGTTCACCCATCCTCATGGCCCATACACGTAACCACGACCTGGAAGCTTGCTTCAACACCATGCAATCCAGTTTCCTAGAAACCCAAAAAGAAGTAAAACAACTCAGTGCTACTGTTGCCTCCATCGATTCGTCCATCAATGCTACCATAAATACAACCATGGAGTCCTCAATGGAGGAATTCAAACAAGAAATTACCACCCATCTTGAATCTGTCTTTACAACACTCTGCACCAAACTGAAGATCCCTACAAATGACCATTTCTCTGAAGCACATCCAAAGAATGAAGGTGAAACTTCCTCCCTTTCCCATACCTTTCAGTCCCATCACTTTCAACGTGACATATGCCTTCGAAGGGTGGACGTGACCAAATTTGATGGCTTGGACCCCACTGGTTGGGTAACCCCAATGGAACATTATTTCTCTTTATATGGAATTACTGATGACTTGGCCAAACTCCAGTATGGTGTTCTCCATATAGATCAAGAACGTTGGCAATGGTGGCAATGGAGAAAAACTTCCCGTCAAGGGTATATTGCTTGGACCCAATTTGTGACTGAGATTTATGAACGCTTTGACACTGACACCAACCATTTAGGCCATTTGACAAAGTTGAAGAAATTTGGAACAATAGAAGACTTCATAGCTTCCTTTGAACGCTTGGCTTTTTGAACAGAGGGCATGACTGATGCTTTCTTTCAAGAGTGTTTTATTAGTGGCCTCAAGGAGGAGATTCGGGCCCATGTCCTCATGGCTCGACCCTCGACTTGGGTGGAGGCTACTAAAAGAGCTAAAGAAGCACAACATGTGGTATCATCTCAAAACCGAAAACCCTCCTTTATCCCCCACCTTAAACCCGTCACTCCCCCTACTCCCTCCGCCCCATTAAAAATACAAAAATTGACCAGGGCTGAAATGGATGAACGCCAACTCAAAGGCCTTTGTTATAATTGTGATGAAAAATATTTATCTTTTTATGGCCATCTCTGAGGACATTTCAGAAGAGGATGTTGAAACCCCCCTTGTGTCCGAGTCACCTAAAATCACTGACATAACCCCTCCCTCAGACCCTCCCGAAGTACAACCCATCATTTCCCTCAATGCTCTCACTCGTTTTTCCGCTCCCCAAACCCTCAAGTTAATCAGTTACATCAAGCATCAGAAGGTCATCATTCTGGTTGATAGTGGAAGCACCCATAATTTTATTCATCGCCGCATTGCCCAAGAAACTCATTACTACATCCATGCTATCAATAATTTCCAAATCATGATTGCCAATGGTGGTTCTATGAAATGTGGAGGGTGCTGTGAAAATGTGCGTCTCCAAATCGGTGACTACCACCTAAAATCCCATATGTTTGCTATCGACATGGGTGGTTGTGACATTGTGTTGGGTGCCAACTGGCTAAGAAATTTGGGTCCCATTCTCATGGATTTTAATGCATTAACCATGCAATTAGACCAGGAAGGCCACCAATATAAATTCTAGGGCATCACTGCTGGTTCACCTGAGGTTATTAGTTCCCATTGCATGGAAAAGCTGCTCAAAAAAGGTCATTCTGGTGTCATTGCCCAACTCCATGCCATTCAAGCAACATAAACACCCTCGGTGCTGCATGATCTCCAAGCTCTCCTTTCTAAACATCAAATGGTATTTTCCACTCCCCAGGGCCTCCCTCCTTCCTGCAGTGTTCATGATCATTCCATTCCCCTTGTACCCGGAAGCCTTCCTCCCAATATCCGTCCATATCGCCACCCCTTCTCACAAAAAAATGAAATTGAGAAAATGGTCCAGGAACTCCTTAATGCAGGCGTTATCCGCCCTAGTACGAGCCCTTACTCTTCTCCTGTAGTCATGGTCCTGAAGAAAGAAGGTTCTTGGAGAATGTGTCCTGACTTCGGTGCCCTCAACAAACTGACCATTAAAGACAAATTTCCCATTCCTGTCATTGATGACCTCCTAGATGAATTGAGTGGCGCCCAATTCTTTACCAAACTTGATCTTCGCTCGGGCTATCACCAGATACATATGAAAGAGGCAGACATTTCCAAGACGACCTTTCGCACTCATGAGGGCCACTATGAGTTTTTGGTCATGCCCTTTGGCTTGTTCAATGCTCCCTCCACCTTCCAAAGCTTCATGAATCATGTCTTTCGTCCCTTTCTTCGTCATTTTGTCTTAGTTTTCTTTGATGATATCCTCATCTATAGAAAAACCTAGACTGACCATCTTACTCATGTGGATCAAGTTCTCCATCTCCTCTCCCAGCACCAACTTTTCCTGAAACAGTCCAAATGTGCTTTTGGTGCCTCAGAAGTAGAATACTTGGGTCATCTGGTTGGCAAGGATGGCGTCAGGGTGGATCTGAAAAATATTGAAGCTATGCAATATTGGCCACACCCAAAGACTCTCAAAATCTTGCGTGGATTTCTGGGATTAACAGGGTATTATCGCAAGTTTGTTAAGAACTATGGAAAGATTACAACACCTCTCATTGCTCTCCTAAAAAAGAACTCTTTCACTTGGACTCCAGCCACTGCTCAAGCTTTTCAAACCTTGAAGACGACCATGTGCACCACTCCGGTTCTGGCCCTTCCTGATTTCACAAAGACCTTTGTGTTGGAATGTGATGCCTTAGGGAAAGGAATCAACGCTGTCCTTATGCAAGAGGGTTGACCTTTGGCCTTCACCAACAAGCAACTGTCTGAAAGGAATCTGAACAAACCCATTTATGAAAAGGATATGTTGGCTATTCTGCATGCCGTTGAGTTGTGGCACCCTTATCTCTTGGGGCAATGCTTCCAAATCAAGACCGACCATCAAAGCCTCAAGTACTTTATGGGACAACACATTTCCTCCCAGGAGCAACAAAAGTGGGTGACTAAGCTCTTTGGTTATGATTATGAGATCATTTACAAGAAGGGAAAAGACAATGTAGTGGTGGATGCACTGTCCTGAAAATATGAAGAAGAAGGTGTTGGATTACTGAGAGGGGGGGTGAATCAGTAATAACATAATTATAATCCTTTTTCTTCAAATGTTATATCAATGTAGAATTATTATCCAATAATAAGCAGTAATAAATAAACAATCACACACATACACAGTACACCAGTGTTTTACGTGGAAACCCAAATCGGGAGAAAACCACAGAATGCTTTTTCTTATATGTCTTGAAGAATTACATTCATTGGAAGCACCAACTTCTTTCGTTTTCCAGCTGCAACTGGAAGGAGGATCCAACCCCCTAGTTTCTCAGGCTACAACCCGAGGGAAGCTCCAACTCCCCAAATCTCTGGCTACAACCAGAAGGAGGCTACAACCCCTAATGTTCTCTGGCTACAATCGAAAGGTGGCTACAACCACCTGTCCTTGCCCCGTCCTGCCAATCTGAAGTAGAAGTAGAATGATGGAACCACTGCCACACTATCACTGTGAGATATACCATTGTAAACCTGTACCAATAAATCTGAACCATTCATTAACCATGCATCAACCTGTACCTCAACATGTAATCAACCTGTACCATAAACAAGTGCATCAACCATGCACCAACCTGTAATCAACCTGTACCATAAACAAGTCCATCCAACCATGTGCCAAGTATGTACCAATCATGTGTCAACTACTCATCAACTATGACTAATCAATATGTACCAACATCATCAACTATACACCTCATGTATGTGCGCCAACTCATCAACTACTTGTCTCAACCATGTACTCAACATGTACCTCAACCAAAAGCCCTCATCAATTTCATCATCCAAATATGATTTGTAGCTCTGTAATAGACCTGGTGTATATGATCACATTCCTTGCTGAATTCTGGATTATTCTAGAGAGTGACCTTGTAGAGCGTGCCCTGCACAAAATATTTGATGAAATGATTTAAAACTGTTACACAACATACTACAGACTGTACCCTTAGAAAGCACCATCAAAAGAATTTATCCTTCCTTGCATTTCGACCTTCTTTTATTCACTTTCCTCAGAATTTCAGCTTAGATATCATTTGTATACCTCAGACACCTATAGATATTCAATATGCTCAAGTGTGTTTCAAATGAGAGAGCCTTGCCTCTTATTTATACTCTTCAAGTAGCTTCCTTAAAAACATCTTCTAGGTCACTGTCACATACCCACTACCTAAATCGGATTTTTCTAGTCTTCTGCCGGACCAGAACCCCTAATGATCCATGGAGGCCCAACGTAAGCTGGCTCTTTCTCTCTCCTTCTCCGTTCCCATGTGATCGCGGGTCATGTTCATGGTTTAATTTGAACGCAGTGCATATTTGTATTTCGCGCCTCGATGCTACAGTAATGTTTAAACGTTCGACTCTGCAACCGCTGAACCCCGATAGGGCTAGCGACCGACCAATGGGGACAAATCCCTACAGGGTCAATGAATGGCCAATAGGAACAAATCCCAACAGGGGTAGAGAACCGCCAGTGAGAACAGGCCCCGTCGCACAGTTAAGTGGAATACAGGTGGTGAAAAGGGAAACTCGACACGGTAGTCGACATGACAAGAGGGGGGGGGGCACTTCACATGCCACACTATTCCAGACCCCCCCCCATTAAAGGCAGAATGGAAAGGGGGGTCTGGAATCCACTTGAGCACCATTGATCATGATGAGTTAATCTTGGCCGTTCGAGAGTTGCGCGTCCAATTCCGGACCCCCCCCCTACCGCTAAAGGCAGAACAGTAAGGGGGCTCCAGAATGGAACCTCAGTCGTAGATCTGGGCGGGTGGTCTCTGGCTGTCTAGATCTGCTCGCCGCTTATCCTAAAGCATATTCACGTTCTGGCTTAAGTTGACGTCTCATCTCCACATCTAACTGTCATTACAGAACCTGAGATCCTCTGAAAGAATCTCGTCCGTTCTTCGGGGTTTATCATCATGAGAGTCCGGACTCTCGATCTCGGGACTCCCGAATCCTCGATCCTCGGTTTCTCGATGCAGTTAATCTCTCGACACGTGGCCTCCGTCCATCGGACGACTCAGATATACTCTAGGGTTTCCACCATGGAAAGTCCCGATCTCTTGTCAACAGGAATCCCAATTCTGCGAGTCCCGATTTCCCGAAATGGGAGATCTTATGACACGTGGCCTCCGTCAATCGAACGACTCAGGTCTACTCTAGGGTTTTTACAATGGAAAGTCCCGAACCCTTGTCAACACGAATCCGGATTCTGCAATTCCCGATTTCTCGAAATGGGTGATCTCTTGATGCGTGGCTTTCGTCAATTAGACGACTTAGATCTACTCTGGGGTTTTTCTCCCCTATACATTGGAGTCTTAACCCTTGGGTAACTCCTGACAGATCCAACGACTGTCGGGTTTTTTCAGCCAAGGTCTGACGACTCATAATGGTTCCTACCAATGCATTCTTCCATGACTCCTTGGGCGGGGAAAAGATCCACGGTCCAGATACTCTCATGAACCTTGGGGATCTACGGTCCTAAAATCTTCGCTACCCATGAAGACACAGGAAAACCAAGTGGTAAGGCTTTTAACGCCCTACTTTCTCCTACTAATCTAACGGTCGTGGGTGACCGCAGATTCCCTGACGAAATCTCGTCCGTCGATTAATACCTATAAGGTTAAGGTACTTAACTTTCCAGTTCCTTCCTCTGATCTGACGGTCGTGAGTGACCACAGATCTCCCGATGGAATCTCATCCGTCGATTCGTTACTTCATCCTTATGCTGTCATCTCGGTTTTCAAGAGGATCGTTCCTCCTTTTGCAAAGATACTAAGGCCTTATGCCTTCACAACTGCCTTCCCGGTTCTTGATGGGATTTTCAAGGAAGGTATTTCTATGGGGAGGTTTACCCAGGGTACTATCTGAGGCAGATAAGGGTATCGTTCTCCCGAGAACCAGACGTGAAGTCTGAATTAGATCAATACGCATATAAATAATGATTCATGAGGACATAAGCCATACGTAGCCTTTTCATACAAATATACAACTACTAGTACTGATCAAAACACCATACAGTCATTCTTATAATGAAATCATTCACAGTTTCAGAGCTTATGAGAATAATTATCAGAATAAGCACACATATATATATATATCAAGATGCCAGAGGCAAAACACTTATCAAAGATAACACCAGGGGTCAAGCAACTGCTGAGAGGGGTGCTCGTTTCCACCCAACCGTAGGCTTAGCAACTCCCAACGGATTTACCACTAGCCACCCCCAAGCTGAGACCACGATGCTGTGAGACTGCGTCTCCGTTTGCCAGTGACCAGGAGTGAAGGTTGCAATCCTTCCTCTCTGCTATCACTCACTCTGCATAATGCCAAAGTTCTCCCCTCGTGTCTGCCCCCATAATCGCTTCTACCCCACGCCTTATCCTCTTGCGAGGTTGCGTGTGGTGCGATTACCCTCACGCTAATCAGGCCTGACGACTCTACAGATGGGAGGTTCACCTCCCATCCCTCATTAAACCATCTACCTACCAGCCTGCAAGGCATTTAATTTAGGGCTAGCGAGCCGCTTTTGGTTCTCCGGGCCAGTGGAGTCCAAATATGGTATTAATTCTTGGTGGAAGTTAACGCCACCTTTTCAGGTGCCTTCCACTGCTATCGTGGTCTCTTTTTCTGCACATCCCCTCTCAATAGTTCTGCAATAAATTCAAAATGTTATTCACATTCATTGAACTTTTCCTCAAGGTCCATTTCCATCACATATTCACATTTATGAGTTTGCCATAGTTCTTGGCCAGTCCAGTTATATTTACAAGCTGGGGGAAACAAGGTGTTACAATTCCCTCCCCCTTAAAAGGAACATCGTCCTCGATGTTCGTATCTACTAACATGAATGGTATGTACAGAAGTAAACAAAATCGGATATGCCTGTCTCATGGCATCCTCCATTTCCCATGTAGCCTCATCTGGGCCAAAATGCTTCCACTGCACCTTGACCTGTGCAATGGTTCGGTTCCAGAGCGGGGTTTCCTTTCTGTCCAATATGCATTGGGGTTCTGGTAGAAATTCTCCCTCCAGTTCCACCTGGATCACAGACCAATCAATTATATGATTAACATCATGTACATATTTCTTCAATAATGAAACATGGAAAACAGTATGTGCTTTTACTGTGGGAGGAAGTGCTAGCCGACAGGCTACATGTCCCACTCTATCTAGAACCTCAAAGGGTCCACAATACCGGGGTGCCAACTTGGAACAAGCTCCCATTTTTAGGGAACTCCTTCTGGGCTTAATTCTGAGATATACATGGTCTCCCATTTTGAACTCTCTTGGAGTTCTCTTTTGATCAGCA
>ML785720.1:382364-405437 GCA_009831015.1 Picea engelmannii
CGGGAACATATCGTGACCGTCGGATTTCCTAACTACAAATGCATACTAATGCATACTAAAGAAACACACTTTTACCTAACGACATATTAGACCAAGTAGATCTTAACTAACTCCTAAGTGTCTAAATATCCTAACAACTTAGATATAGGCCTTTCAAATGATATAGTGATTGAAAATTGGCTGAATTTTTGATATTGACCATGGCATGTTGATCAAGCCCCTTTCTCATTTGATAATATTGAAGAAGATTAAGATTCCCATGAATAAGCAATGAATGTTGAAGATGATTTTGAAGAATGCCAACTTTTGTCTCACTTGATTCTTCCAAATTACATCAATGTTTTTGACCTTCACACTCTTGGTCAAAGGGACTTTGACATATTATTTAGTTGGGAGAAAACAATGGTTTAAAATGACGTTGATGACAATTCTCATAGAACATTTGCATCACCATATTCCTTGTTAGAAAAACAAAGATTTTCTTTTGAGATCATTTTATGAAATTCATTTGAATATGAAACTCATGAACCTCTTCAAATGATTGTTCAAGGCACTACATGCAAGGCAAGTCTTTTCTTATTCACTATATTTCTCATGTTATTTCTACTTCATTAACTAATGGCAATAGTCCACTTTTGCTCACTCCAATAGGAATATGTTACATGCAAAAATAGTACACTCAACTTTGAAAATCCATATTGAAGTTATGTGACCATTACATGGGAAATCTATAGCAATATTTCAAGAAGAAATGAGGCATATTGATATATTTTGATTGATGAAATGAGATTTATAGGGCCAAGCTTATTCATACAAATAGATTATCGATTATGAGAAGCATTTATAGAGAATTAATATTCTCCTTTTGGTGGTAGATCCATCATTCTTGTGGGCGACCTTGGTCAATTGCCTCCTATTAAAGATAATCCTTTGCATGCAGGTAATACAACGAGGAAAGTTTTGTGGAAAAAATTCAACATTGTTGTCACTTTGGATACAATATTCCACCAACAAATAAATCATTTGAAACAATCCTCTTTTCATAAACTCTTAACTAACATAAGAAATGAAAAACCCCTTCTTGATGATTGGGATCTTCTTATGTCATAGGTTGATATGAGTTTTCCTCCTATGGAAAGGAGTTTACTTAATTCAACAATTCACCTATTCCCAACAAATAATTTGGTCACCTTGCATAATGGGCATATATTGAAATCATTAAATTCTCCAATTGCATGATGTGTTGCCAAGCATACAAGGACATAAATCACTTTTGTTGATGATGATCAATTGGAACATGAAGTATTGTTATGACCTTGTCAACGTGTCATTCTCACATGTAAATGGTGGGTTTAATATGGCTTATTTAACAATGCACTCGATTACATTTATAATATTTTCTATATGCTTGGCTCAAAGCCCCTTCAAATTCCAATGTTCACAATTGTTCCTTTTGATAAGTACACTGGTGTTCCATTTGACACAAAAATCCAATAATTGTACCAATCACACATGTTATAAGAGGAAATAGTAAACAAATTCCTCTAAATATGGCATGGGTTATAACTATACACAAATCATAGGGGCTGACTTTAGAAGAGGCAACAATTGATATTGGGAACAAAGAGCGGCAATAGTTGACCTTCACATCCATATAAAGAGTCAAATCTATAGATGGTTTATGCATATCACTACCTTTCTCTTTTCAGTGTTATGCCAAGATGACAAATAGTGCTTATGTTACAATTAGGAAGAAATAAGAGCAATGATTAAAGTCCATATCATTGCTTATATATATATATATATATATATATATATATATATATATATATATATATATATATATATATATATATATATATATATTTCATTCTACATAGAATGCCTTTGTTTGGTTCATTTTATTGTCCTTTGAAATCAATATTGTTGTAATAATCCTTTCATAAATTTTGTAATAACTTGTATACCTTCATCATATCCATAGTTATATTTGAAAAAAAACATCATTTCTCATGTGGGTCAATTTATATGTTTTTGTAGGAGTGTTCATTGTACCTTTGTTTACTACTAAACAATGACATTTAAATTTTCATCTTGGTAAAGATAACATGCCATTATTATATGTAAAATGTAGGTTGTAATACATGTAGGTTCAAATGCATGTAATATGCAAACAATTAATCTTCTTCATGTAACTTTGACACACTTTTAAACAATCAATTTAAAAAAAAAAAAATCTATGCTTCCATATTGCATTTAATTTTGCTTGCTACATAATGGATAAGGGAGGAGACAAAAATATTGTATTCATACATGAACTCTATTGATCTTTTGGCTCATAATTGTTGGAGATACTTCACACACACAAAAGATTTATTTTTCCTAAGGTTTTCCCTATGTTTATTAGTCATTATTCAGTCTCCTATAGTTTAGGGAGAATATTCATCTAGGAGAATATTCCCTTCAGTTCACACTTCAATTTGATCAGTTGAGTGGAGTCTAGATGCCACATTAGGATTATCACCATGCAACATTGGGATCATCACCAATTAATGCACATTATCATTGGGACCATCACAAGACTAGTGCATTACTCATGATTCCCTCATCTCGTCCTCACTTCACTCTGTTTCAGTCAGTTAATTGAAGACTGTGAGACTAGTTAGCTCAGACTAGGTGGAAGTTCACTCCCGTAACTGCCTGAGAGACTAGACTAGGTGGTAGTTTACTCCTGTAAATGCTGGTGTGTGTATAGATCACTCTAGAACACCACTATGGTGCATTGAATTCTCCTCCAATGCACATTAGTTGAGTTATACATAGTATATAATGTGTAAATTATCATTCCTTCATTTGGTTAATGAAAATTCTTCCATTCTTTCTCTCCTGCTTCTCTTTTCTCATATTTTCTTTGCAAATTGTGTATTTCATTTGATATAGAGATATATTATGTATAGGTTCAACACATTTACATGGTATCAGAGATGCCAAACTACTATGGAAAAGACACACCAAATTATTTTTGCAGGTATCGAAGATTGAAGACAGTGGAAAAATGGAATTTCCAAAAGAATTCATTCTTACATCATACAATTTATTTGCATGTAAGGAGAAGATGATAATGCATCTCCAAGGCATATGATTACATAGGTTAAACATGAACACAAAAACTGAACCAACATTGGCCATAGAAAAATCCAAGTATCTAAATCGAATGGATGAAGCGTTTGGAACTATTTGCAATCTCATTTCTCCTGAACTCCTCTTTTAGATATTCTCCTGTAAAACTCCCAATGAATCCTGGACCACCATGGAAGGGATTTTTGGAAAATAGGATGAGAGGAGGGGACACATGATCAAGGTGGAATTGCTCATTTTGGATCCAAAAACCTTGGTTAATCTTCAAAATTTCTTTACCAAATATAAGGATTTGTTGTTGCAACTCAAGGCTTGCAGGGTTGATAACTATAAGGAGGATAAACAAATGGTTCTTACCATTCTCTCCAAACTTGGTCCAGAATACTCAGTGTTTGTATCTACATTTCATTTAGTTAGGCTCACCTCTGGAGCCACCTGGACGATGCCCTCTTGTGTGGCCTTTATTGAGTCTTTGATACGAGCACCGAACAAGCTCATTAATATTGGAAAAATCAAAGGCCCAAAAGCAAATGCACTTATTGTGCAAGATGGTAGCGGTCATCAATATCATAAATCTAAATACAAAGAAAAAAGGAAAGAAAATGAAAATCTAAAGAAGGAAGGGTACTCAAAACCCTTCAACGATGCCTCCAGATCCAAAGGTTGAAAGGGAAGAAAAGGGGAGAAATTCACTTATTGCAATAAAGGATTCCATCCAGAATCCGCATGTATGCAGAAAAATATCGATTAAATGGCCCAAATACTTCAGAAAAACAACCTTGGAGATCACATCCTTGAGGGTGCCAAGAAGAAGAATCCAAAATATCAAAATCTCAAGAAAGGCAATTCTAGCCATGCTTTTATTGCCACCAACTCCTCTCTCGATGCTTGGACCGTAGATTCAAGTGCATCACACCACATGGATGCCAAAAAATAAGTCTATTCTTCATTGGATGCATGCAAAGGTCATCCTATTATGATGGGGGACAACTCTCTAGTTTAGGTCATCGACAAAGGAAGAATTGAACTCACAAACAGAAGCTTCAAGAATGTGCTACACGTTCCCAAAATTTCCATCAATATTCTCTCCATGTATCAGATGAAAAAATATGGTACCGGAAAGAGAGTCATATTCACACATGATGCGGTGGATATTTATGACATGCAAACCAATTCCATGGTTGCTACTAGTGAGGTAAATCATCAATCTAGACTCTACACATTTTCTAAATTTATTGAACCAGATTCTGCATTATTGCTTACCTACGCTGATGAAAACAGTAGGATATGGCATGAAAGGTTTGGGCATTTAAATTTTAGATATATTCAACAACTTATCAAGCATGGAATGGTTGATGGTCTACCTGACATCCATTTCTCCAAAGGAATTTGTGAGGGATGTGTTCTTGGAAAACACCCTCAAGAGAAATTTGACAAAGGAAAGACTCAAAATGATTCCTTCCCTTTAGATCTGATCCATAATGACCTCATGGGTCCTTTTTCACATCCATCAATAAAAAAAGCAAGGTACGTGCTCATTTTTGTTGATGAATTCTCACACTTCACATGGATTTTCTTTCTCAGGAAAAAATCATAGGTCTTTCAACACCTCAAAGATTTTAAAGCCCTTGTTGAGACATAGCCAGGAAAGAAAATCAAAGTCCTCCAAACAGATAACAAGGGAGAGTATGTCAACCATGATATAACAATTCTTTTTCATGAGGTATGGATTCTGTTGCAGCACATGGTTCCCTATACTCCGAAACAAAACGAAGTTGCTGAGTGGAATAATAGATCTCTAAAAGAGATGACATTTTGCATGCTACATGCAAAGTCACTTACACATAGATTATGGGATAAAACACTTAATTGTGCAACCTACATCCAAAAAAAATCTCCCCATAGATATGTCAAGGATAATAGCCCCATACGAGGCTTGGAGTGGCCTCAAACCAGAAGTGATCCACTTCCATATTTTCAGTTCACGTGCATGGGCCATGAATCCCTCCTAGAAGAGGAAGACACTTGATCCAAAGAACTCATAGTGTATCTTTGTTGGATACCCTGATGATGTGAAGGGATACAAACTCATTGATATTTCCGCGGACCAAATCATCATTGAGCATAGTGTCTGATTCGAGGAAAGTGTCTTGCATGTACCTCAATAGCTGCATGCAAACACTTTTGTTCTTCACCCGAAAAATATGATGAGCGTGCACATGCCAACTCTTCTTCAGATGAGAGTTCTAATTTGAAGGATTCAAATGATCCAGATACAACCTCAATAGAGTTAGATGCAGATTTAGTGAATGCATATGTAGATGCAGAGCTAGAACAGAGGCCCAAGTGGGCCAAGACTACTCTTCAGATTGCAGGAGATCTTGTTGGGGATCCAACTAATACTAGGAGGACTCGATTTTATTTATAGGATCCTCCTCTTACAGTCACTACCACTGAACTGCTGCCACCCATACATATTTTCTTGGTTTAGTCTTCAGATCCACAGTTCTATGGCGAGGCTATTGGAAATTCCTTTTAGGAATCCACCATGCAGGAGGATTACAACTCCCTCCTCGAGAACCCGACTTGGGATCTAGTTCTCCTTCCTTCAAGAAGGAAACTTGTTAGGTGAAAATGAGTCTATAGGACCAATAGCGCATCAGATGGACAAGTTAGAAGATACAAAGCTAGGCTAGTTTCCAAAGGCTTTCAACAGGTGCATGACATTGACTATGATGAGACCTTCGCTTCAGTAGCGAAGATGGATTCCATATATTTGGAACTTTCCATTGTGATAGTCAAGGGATGGAAATTCCATCATATGGACGTGAAGAATTCATTTCTTCACGACGATCTCTTTGAGGAGATCTATATGGAGCATCCCCAGGGATTTATACAGGATTCATCTTTGGTCTGTCGACTGAAGAAGTCTCTTTATGGCCTCAAGCAGGTTCCGAGGGCATGGTATGCCAAGATGGACTCCTACCTGTTGTCACAAAAAATTGTACATTGTAAGTCAGACCCAAATGTTTACATGCTCAGGAGGATTGATTGACTTCTACTCCTAGTTCTGTATGTTGATGATTTGCTAATCATCAATTGCTCAACTTTAATGATTGTTGGAGTCAAGAGGATTCTACATGACAGGTTCTTGATGACAGACATGGGTTTGCCACATTTCTTCCTTGGAATTAAGATAAGATATGATGCATCAGGCATCAAAGTGTCTCAGGCCAAGTATGCATGGGATCTCCTTGAGAGATTTCACATGACAGATTGCAAGTTTTCCCCGATTCCTTTCCTATCATAAGTTAGACTTGAGGATGGCAGGGACACTCCACTAGTTGAAAACACACTGTACATACATCTAGTGAGGAGCTTATTATATCTCACACACTCTAGACTAGACCTCTCCTATGCAGTTGGAGAAGTCAACATGTTCATACAGGAGCCGCATGAGATACATTGGAAGGTTGCAAAGCGTATCCTTTGATATGTACAGGGCACCATCACCTTTGGGATTCACTATGCAACATACTCTACATTGGACCTCATTGGGTTCACTGATTCTGACTGGGCTGGAGATAACATTGATCACAAGTCCACATATGGTTACTCACCCAGTCTTGGTTCCAGGCCTATCTATTGGTTGAGCAAGAATCATACTTCTATTTCTCTATATTCAATTGAGGTAGAGTATAAATGGGTAGTTAACATAACCATTTAGGCTATGTGGCTACAACATTTTTTCACTGAGTTAAGTATTCAGTTTCATTGGCCGATCGTCATCTGGTGTGACAACCAGAGCACTCTGAAGTTCTACAAAGATCCATTTCAGAGGCAATGGTCAAAGCACATCGATATCCACATGCAATACATCTGAGACTTAGTACACAAGGGGATCATCAACCTGCAGTTCTATCCTTCAAGACAACAGACTGCAAACATCTTCACCAAGACCTTCACTGAGCATAAATTCCATTCTCTGTGCGATCGTCTTGGAGTGAAGGACACAGTTTCTTAACAACTGTCAATTCTTCCTTTTACATACATTGTAATTTGAGGGGGGGTTTTCCCCATGAGGTTTTTCCTCTTTCCTTGTTTATTTTAGTGTATCTTTTGTATTTGGGTACCTAACTGATCCGGATTATTTTCGGCACGAAATGAGATTGGAGATATAATAAATAAATACATAGAGATATCACATATATTCAATAATATAACAGAAATATATCAGAGATGCAACCATAAACACAGATATACAGTAATACATGATTTCTATTAATGAAATAAATGTACAGAGACTGTAAAATATAGAGTGAAAGACTCGATAGAATGGTGGCATCCTATCTCCGAGAAGAGATGTGACGGTTACTCGCATTCGTAAGAAGATGATTACAATGAGGATATGAAGGCCTTTTTACAATAATTAGGAATGCCCAAAACCCTAGACATCCAAAAACATAACCCTAGGAGATGAAGTGCCAAAAGTCATGTGGGCCCCGTTTGGGTAAGTGAGTACATCAACTTCTCGGCGTCGTAACTTTTGCATACGATCCCCGTTTTATGCGTGTGATAGCTCGTTGGAAAGGTATCATAAAGGAGATTCATTTTGGGGGATCAATCATGCCTTTGACTATTATTGAGAGCCTTTATCTCGAAAAACCTTCATTTGGAACCTCAAAATGGCCTCGGAAGTTAAAACCTGCTAAAAATAGTAAATTGCCAAAATTGCCAGAAAACTGTTTTGAGCCATTTGGAAAAGGTGGGTAGCCACCGATATCCACCTGGATCAATCCTCCCTCCTTAGGAAGCAATGGTATCCATTGCATTGAGTTCCTGGGGGAGAGGGAAAAGAGTTTGTTGAATCTGCATCTTGGTGAGCTGCTTTTCTTGCTGGAGACGTCGCGCTGCTCAGTGTGTGGAAATCTGTCACGAACCTGTTGAGGTTGAGGATGTTCCACCAGTCGAGATACATGAGAGGATGATGTGAAGAAGGAATATTTTCACTTTGTTCCAGCCTTTTCGACCTGCTTCTGTTGGATAGAAGGTGCTTGGGGCAAGGTTGTAGTGGTTGCAGTGTCCTTTTGTTCTCCTTTTGAACAGATTGTGAAGAAGCTAAATTTTGCAATATGAGATACTACCTTGCGACACTTTTTAGGTGGAACAATAGTCGAAACTACCTCTGGTATTCTGTAGAGATGACCCCCCAAAGTAACAATGACACTACGGGGTCGAGACTCATAAACAACATGGCATCTCCAAATATATGGTTGGCCCAAGAGAACATCACAGACATCCAGTGGGGAAACATCACATAATACCTCATCCTTGAAGGGTTGGATGCCATATGAAAATCGACACTATTGGTTGACACAGAGATCTCATCCTTGCCGAAGCCACCTGATGTTGTATGGCTGCGGGTGTGGTGTTGTCGACAATCCTAACTGTTTGATGACCTCTGCTAAGATGAAGTTTTTCTGGCTTCCACTATCAACAATAAAATGCAGCGGGGTCCCCTTCACCCACATCTGTGAATGAAAAAGGTGCTCCCCCTCTTCAGGATCTGTTGGTTCTTCTGGATGAATTGTTGCGGTCGTGACAATAGCAGTGGGGTTGTTGTTGGGAAAAACACCCTACGGACTAGCAAATTAGGGTCAGACTTGCATGCAAATTTGACCGAATAGAAACTACTTTTTTTTACCTACATCCCAAGATTTAAATCCCTTTTTCTCAGTAAATGCATGGAAAAGGACCACCTACCTTATTACCGACATTCGATGTCGATCCTCCATTGTGCTTGATTCCTTGCTCGCAATGCTCCTTCCAAAGATGACTTTCACTCAAGACAAACAAAAACTATGCATGCATGCTACTTCTATACTCAAGAGTTAGAAATCTAGCATAAACTAATCAAATCATAGACAGTTCATGAATTGGGACGAGAAAAGCATTCTCTTTATTATGTAAAATGAGTCAACTTACAAAAGCTGAGACTGGCCACTGCTTCTTGAACCTGATCCTGGGCTCCTCTTCTTATGTCCTTCAACTGCTTTGCGTTAAATCTCCTTTGGCATGAGGAAAGGCTAAAGGGTTGGGACAATGGAATACGTAAATGGGCAGAGTTTCTTCGCTATATTTTTTCCTCCTCCAAATGGTACCCCTACCCATTCTTTTATAGGCTAGAAGGAGCTAGGGTTTTGGATGAACCCTCTGCCATGCATGGCCGGGAGTTTCAATTAACTGACCCATAGCTTTTTGTTCCATCAACAACTTTCCTTTTTTCGTGCTTTTGTAGGAGGTACACGCGGGTTGTTGTGAGTTAGCTAGAATGTACATGCATGCAATAATGGGTTAGGGTGCATGGGCCTTTACACAAGAGGATTTTCAAAGAGTTGTTCAGCAGAGTTTTGGAAAAGAAGGGATATGAGTTGGCCTGATGCCAGGTAAGCATGTGTGGTGCAATTTAGGGTTATAACAGATGCCCCCTAATGTGTGAGGTCAAAAGAGCATCTGATGGCCGAAATACATTACCAGTATTTACTGATGTGCCGAACGATTGACCCCAAGGATCAGGAACCAGGAGGTGCCGTCTGCAAAATAACAAATGTCTCACCGAGGTGGGCATACCCATGATCGGGATAAAATAGAACCATGGCTACCAATCAAATACACTGTAGATCCATGTCAAATAACTATAAAGAGTAGCCGTGGATAATACACAGTGGAGATACATCTCGAAATCAGAAAGATATACATGTAGAATATCCATCTTCCAGAAGCTGATTCGGCCTGATGGATTCACTTCAGAGCTCGAGCAACAACTTCAAAATCTTCCAAAACTTGGGTAGGAGTGTAATATGAGTGTACGACTGCACTACCCAGAGGTCTTTGATGGCTCGTCGGTCATGGACTTGATAATATTGATGATCGGACTGAAGGCTTCAGTGACTTCGAACAAGGACTTGATTGGACGTTCAGGATGGCCGGGTATGCGGACAAGAGAC
The DNA here is from genome assembly GCA_009831015.1 of Picea engelmannii. NCBI lineage: Eukaryota > Viridiplantae > Streptophyta > Pinopsida > Pinales > Pinaceae > Picea > Picea engelmannii. The sequence continues at coordinate 392,510 of ML785720.1, forward strand.
ATATTGCAGAGCGGCCAACTCAGGCCTAGTGACAAACTTCCCTTGGAAAATAGCACGACAAGTGATAAGACTCAGGAAGCATATATGTTAATCATAAGTCTATGAAGCAGGAGGCAATGCAAACTCTCCATATGTTTGGAAGAATAACCAAACGGTGGAGGACACAACTCTATATAGCGAGAAAATATTCCTAAGGTCGTACTACATCCCATAGTCTGATGAACAAATGGACAAATGTGCTTTATCCAAGGGCGACTCATTATGCTTCCAATAAAGAAAATACCTTTCCCTTCCTCTTTTTGGGGTATATTTGATTTTTTTTGTTCTTTTCGATAATCTTGGAAAAAGAATAAAGGAATATTACGTTACAATGGAGGAATGAGTATTGCAAACATACAAGCTCAAGGCACAAGGACAAGACTGATGTTCTGGTAAAATGATACTCGGGGAAAATCCTCCGGCGGCCAAAGGTGTTAAGACGCAGAAGAAAACTATCACAAGGCTGGTGGATAAGGGATGCAAATGCAGTTGATAGAACACACAATGGTAACGTCCTTCGATGTAAGTTTAACGAGCCCAGAGAAGGTAAGCTTGGTGGTTTTTCATATTTAGAGAGTCTGAAAAAGCATAAAAGGAGACTTCGTTGGGGCACCTTTTTTGACAATAGTCTAGTTGGTTCAAAAAAGGGGTAAACTAGCACCGATTAGATGTCAATTCAAAACCATTTTAACGAGTGTGACAAGGACAAGATCACTCGACCATTTTTTCACTTTTAAGGAGTCTGAAAAAAGCTTAACTATGGACTCTGTCAGGAATATTCTTCTGGACCAATTTAATGAGTGTGAAAGAATAAGGTCACTCAACGATCTTTTCAATTTTAGGGAGTCTGAAAAGAGATTAACTATGGACTCCGTGGGGGTTTCTTTTTCGTAAGTTTAGTCCCTCAGGCCCGAAAAAGGGATAAAATTATACCTGAGAGTACTCTTCTAAAGAATGGAAATTCTATAGAGTATACCTTTGTTCGTATAGTTGACCGTCCGGACCGAAAAATGGGTAAACTACCGCCGGACAGACGTAACTTCAAATTTCAATTTAACGAGTGTGAAAGGCCACAATATCGCTTAACAATCTTTTCATTTTTAGAGGGTTTGAAAATGGCTTAAAAGGAGACCCGTTTATTTTTGGGAGTCCTGAGGGTGAGACAAAGAGCGAAGAAGAATCATGCAAATAAGGCTCAAACTCATATTCAGGAAAGACTATAAGGACTCCCAATCCTACAGTGTTTTAGAGATGACATGGACACCATAATGCAACTGGGAACTACCTAGGGAATCCATGTTCTGGTAAGCTCTACCACCAAGTTGCGACACTTCTAAAGCATATATGATGGTTCCATGTCACAACCTGATGATATCGATCCTATAGAAGAGGAAAAAGACAACGAGATGCAAAAGTTGGGGTAATAACCTAACCTATATGCTCAAGTTGATTCTTGGAGAATTTTTTTTTTTTATGGATCGTCAAAATTTTCTCAAAACTCAAAAAAAGTGTCCCAATACCCGATCAAATCCCTCCCATATAACTCCTGAATCACTCTAAATGGTTTTTGGTATAAAGAAAATGATAAGGGAGACCAAAAAAGTGACAAAAAGAGGCCAAAAAGTCTATAAATAGAAGCTGGCAACTCATTATCACCATTGCTGATTTGGAAATTGACTCTGGAGCCAAAAGACCCCCTTTGCTAAAAACGATGATTTCAGGAGCTACAGTGGACGAAACGAACTTTCGCTTGGACCAAGTAAGTACAAACTCCCTTATCTAGCTATTCAATTCTTTAATTTTGTTTTTAAGTTCGTTTTTTGGGCGGGCGCTGACCTTAAAAAGGTCGGCCCTAGGTACACGCGGGCTGTCTCTGGACAGGCCGCGTGTACACTCAGGCAGAGTAAAGGCTGCCCACGTGTACATGCGACTGTGGCCTCTGTAGCTCGCGTGGACCCCCCCCCTTTGTAGATAAAAGAATCAAAATGCAAGTGCTGACCCTCCTGAACCTTGTGTTGGCAGGATGTATGTCCAGTGGAGGGAAGGAGAGAATGAAGCAGTCAGTGAGTTGGTTGCGGAAGATCCGAATGTCGTGGCCGTGTTGATGCAATGCGGTTTAGTGAAGTTTTTTCTGTGTCCATTTATGCGTGCACAACCAAGGCTACTGAACGCCTTGATCGACTACTGACACCCTGATGCAGAGGCCTTTATGTTAGAGGGGAAATCAATGGTGCCCACCACCGAGAATATTTATTTTTTGACTGGCCTCTCAAGGAGAGGGGAACCAGTCAACTTTAGTACTTTTCCTGCGGGACCGAGTAAAATCTCAAAACTGATAGCCGAGCACTCTGAGGCTGGGAATGATTGTGCAGGCTCCCAGGTACCTATCAGTAAGATCACTAACCTATCACTGTAGGCGATATTATTACTGATTGGGCAGATTACTGGTTCTGCAGCCTTGCATCAGGCTTCTCGCACACAGATGAACTGTGCGATCCAGTGCTTGAATGCACAGATTTTTTACTAGAGTACTACATTACTGGAGTGCATGAAGAGGCAATTGACAGATTGCCGACAACATATACAAAGGAATTTCGGGTTTGGGATGATCTTGTGTTCATTTTTCTTCGAGAGAGTTCCGAGCTTTAGCCCTCGGGAAGTAGTACGAGGACATCAGGCCTCATTTCCTGCAGTGTGCATATGGGCAGTATTACTGCCATGATAGGGTGGTGGAAGGACCAATGAGTCCTTCGATGATGTTTTCTTTGCGTGGCTGTCACGGTAGATCCCTATGATCGAGGACTACCCATATGCAGGGATAGACTTTTCTAGAGATCCTGATATACCCGTGCCTCCTAGTGAGGAGCGAGGGGAGATGGGTAAGTCTCCACCTTTGTAGTTTTTTTTGTTTGCATATTTAATTTTTTTGTCATTTTTGTGATATATATCATTTTTTTGTATGCCAGTGTATTTGAAGGGTAAATGTTTGTTGCATGCAGATGTGGGACCTGTGCGACCTACCAATTATGCACGGAACAGGCGTCATCCTTTGCTAGAAGCCGCAACTGCGGCCGCTGGAGGAGCAGCAGTAGCAGGAACCTCCCAGTCGGGGAGGCTGAGAGAGTCCTTAGATGAGTTGAGTGGAATTTCACTGCACTCACTCACACAGTCCCGATGGCAGAGATAGAGGACCTGCCGCCATCCATGCAGCCTCATGTCATGGGGGCACCTTGGACGTGGGTACGATTGTTTAGGCGTTTAGCCCATGCTGTGGATTATTATAACAGGGCCCATCGGCCCTGAACCTATTTAGAATTTTTACGTGCCACAAGCACTTATTTGTATATATTTTTTGAGGGCATAAGCCCCATGACTCGTTTATTAGTCCCATTTTTGAGGCGCTTGCATCCATCTATGTACTCTGGTTGTTTTATGATGTTATATATGGTTTTTTTTTATTATCTTATGTGTCTTAAGGATCGCATGTGCAAAAATATATTTACATGTTTATGTCAACGTTCTTTCATATGTGTGCAAGATGCCAATCTAAAATTTGATTAGCTAGAGTATCTGTAATTTGGTTTAATCTCCTAGGAACATGAAAATATGTAATATAATTAAAATTTCGTTCTAAGAGATGTACCCTAAGGAATCTCGGTGTAAAGTTGGATCATGAACCTGGTATACTCTGTTTAGCTGTGACACAACCAGTTGAGCGTCGAGATAGACCTGGAGATGAGAGATACCCAATGACAAGGCGTCACGAAGCAACTCAATAACTGCACTATACTCGACAACATTATTTGTGGTGTCACCTAAGCATATACCTCCGGAAGATAACAACTGGCCCTGAGGTGTAAAGATTACCCAAGCTGCGGAGGCAAGCCTCCGCGTGTGTCGACTAGCACCATCTTCATACCCAACGAACACCTCAGAATCACTTGACATCTGCCATATTGATGAAAGATAACATCAATGACATGTCCATAACACTTAAAAGAAACTTAAAAAGTAATAGTACAAAGACTATACATATGTTACAAAAAGTTATCCACAGTGACCTGTCTATGAGTAATACTTCTTGAGGTAGAGCCCATTTCTAGGCTCCACCAAAGAATTCCCTTCAGAATCAACCAAATGATAAGCGCCCTTTTTTAATACCTCTTTTATGATGAAGGGTCTGAACCACATGGGTTTAAACTTTCCTGCCCCCAGGGGGTCCTTCTCTTGGTCATAGACCAGGACAAGGTCGCCCTCAGAGAAAATCCGAGGACGAACGGACCTATCATATTGACACTTGACTTTATGTTTGTGAGCCTCGTTGGCTAGGGCCGCATCGCGACACTGATCATTGAGCTGCTCAAGGTGTACTAACCGTTCTTCAAGTGGAGAAGTGTCTGGCAATAACTGTACTGCCAATTTTAGAGATGGGATCTGACATTCGATGGGCAAGACTGCCTCCAGTCCGTAAACGAGTTGAAAAGGTGAGAAATTGGTTGCAGTCTTAACAGATGTTCGGTAAGCCCATAATGCCGAGTATAACATCAAATGCCAATTTGACTTGGCTGAGTTGATAGTTCGCTGTAGAATAGTCTTAAGAGTTTTTTTTACAGCTTCCACCTACCCATTGGCTTGGGGGTAGTAAGGTGATGAATTCTCCTGCCGTAACCCAAGTTTTGATGTTAAATCGGTCATCATTTGGTTCTGAAAGTGACTGCCATGGTTAGTGACAATCTCTCTCGGGACGCCGAACCTTGCTATGATCTGGTTGAATAAGAAGAGAGTTGCAGTCTCTCCATCATCTTTAAACGTTGGCATAGATTTGACCCACTTAGTGAAGTAGTCGACAACTATGATGATATAGCAGTGCCCCCTTGCTGACGGGGGGTTGCATGTAGTGTAATCAATCCCCCACCTAGTGAAGGGACCAAATGTGATGACAGGAAACATAGGAGCGGGATGTGCCCTCATTTTCCGAGAGAAGATTTGGCACGGATGGAACTTCTTGACCGATTCGATACAATCTTTGATAAGTGTCGGCCAGAAGTAACCTGCTCGTAGAGTCTTTTGGGATATTTCCAACCCAGATAAATGACCGCCACAAGCTCCAGTATGACAATCCTTGAGCATGATGATGGCATCCTCATGAGTGAGACATCGACGTAAGATACAGTCTACACCTCTCCGATACAACGTATCATCAAGTATGAGATAATTCTTAGCCTGATGGTGTATCCACCGATGCTCGTCACGAGAAGCAAAGGTGGGGCATTTCAAATTTTGGAGATAGACAAGTATATCTCTATACCAGGGGTCTGAAGATGCAATCAAAAACATATCTCCCCGGATAGGCGATTCCTCAGGCACAATGTCACCTGACTCAACCGGATGTTTCGAAATAAGCTCTGCGAAGACCAATGACTTCTTGGACTTTGTTGAAACGAAGTCTAAGTCAAATTCTTGGAGGATGACTATCCATCTACTGATTTTTCTGCCTATAACTCATCATGTCAACATGTATTGGAATGGATTCATGACAACAATGACGGTGGTCTTGCGAAACAGAACATAGTGACAGAACCGTTGAACAACATGAACTGCTGCCAACGCAAGTTTTTTGATATGAGAATAATTGAGTTCCGGTCCTACGAGGCCTCGACTCAGGTAATAGATCACGTATTCTGAGAACGAATCATCTTCCTGAACTAAAACCATGCCAATGGTTGACTCTACGACAACCAGATATAATAAGAAATCTTTGTTATAGTTAGGTGGCTGTAGCAAAGGTGCGGTTGTGAGGGCGTGTTTTAATGCGTCGAAAGAGCGTTGAGTGGCTTCGTCCCAGAAAAAAGGAACGTCTTTCTTTAGTAAACGCATAAATCCCTTGGTGATTTCGGCATAGTTAGCGATGAAGCATCGTAAGAAGTTCGCCTTGCCTTGTAGACTCTGAAGTTGTAGGATGGTGCGTGGGGGGGGGAAACTGGATTATTGCCTCCACCTTAAGAGGATCGACCATGATCCCTGTTGTTGATACGATGAAACCTAACAAACGTCCCGACGTTACGCAGAAGCTGCACTTGTTTGGATTCAAGCGAATCCTAAAGTAGTGACAGTGTTCGAAGATTAGTCTAAGGTGTGTGGGATGATCCGTGCGCTTGCGAGAGCGTGATGCTAAATCATCTAGATAGGCCTCGACTATATGCTTGAGGTCATGAAAAGCAAAAGACATGGCCCGCTGGAATGTGGCTCCAATATTTTTAAGGCCAAAAGGAATCTTACGATATGCGAATGTACCCCACGGACAAATGAATGGCATTTTGTGTTGGTCTTCAGGTTTGATTTGGATTTGATTATATCCCAAAAAACCATCCATGAAAGAAAAGGCTTCACAACCGGCACATTCATCAATGATCTGGTCAATGAATGGTGTCGGAAAATTATCTTTGGGACATGCCTTGTTCAAATAACGGAAATCGGTACATACACAAATCGTGCCTTGTTTTTTATTGACCGGCACAGGATTTGACACCCATTGAGTCAAATGGATAGGATAAATAAAACCTGCCTTTAGCAATTTCTCAACCTCAATCTTGATGGCTGCTGCTTTCTTGGGATTGACTGGATGAAGTTTTTGTCGAATAGGCTTGGCATCAGGATACTTTGTGATTTCATGTTCAACTATTTTCGGATCGATACCTGGCATTTCCTCATAAGACCAGGCAAAAATGTCGCGGAATTCTTTGAAAAGATTCGTGTAAATTTGAATTTCTTCGGGGGAGCAATCCACTTTGACAAATACATTCTCCACGACACAAGGGTTTTGGGAGATGTTGATGGGTATAGTTTCAGTGATAGTTGCCATATTTCCCTCAGCATAAATTTCCTGCGTAGCTAAGAGATTAAGAGAACATGGCTGATCTCCCGTCATGGTAACGGTGAATTCTCCTGCTTCGATTCGTCTTAACTCTGGGAGAAAATATGATCTATGATGAAGATCTTCCCAAGGTTTGTCCGAACTAGTCATTGCTTCGATTACTGCTTCGTCAGAAGGCAAGACCAATGACTTCTTAGACTTTGCTGAAACGAAGTCTAAGTCAAATTCTTGGAGGATGACTATCCATCTACTGATTTTTCTACCTATAACTCGTCGTGTCAACATGTACTGGAATGGATTCACGACAACAATGACGGTGGTCTTGTGAAACAGAACATAGTGACGGAACCGTTGAACAGCATGAACTGCTGCCAATGAAAGTTTTTCGATATGAGAATAATTGAGTTCTGGTCCTACGAGGCCTCGGCTCAGGTAATAGATCACGTATTCTGAGAACGAATCGTCTTCCTGAACTAAAACCATGACAATGGTTGACTCTACGACAACCAGATATAATAAGAAATCTTTGTTATAGTTAGGTGGCCGTAGAAAAGGTGCGGTTGTGAGGGCATGTTTTAATGCGTCGAAAAAGCGTTGAGCGGCTTCGTCCCAAAAAAAAGGAACGTATTTATTTAGTAAACACATAAAGCCCTTGGTGATTTCGGCATAGTTGGCGATGAAGAATCGTAAGAAGTTCGCCTTGCCTTGTAGACTCTGAAGTTGTAGGATGGTGCATGGGGGGGGGGGGAACAGATTATTGCCTCCACCTTAAGGGGATCAACCATGATCCCTGTTATAGATACAATGAAACCTAACAAACAACCCGACGTTACGTAGAAGCTGCACTTGTTTGGATTCAAGCGAATCCTAAAGTAGCGACATCGTTCGAAGATTAGTCTAAGGTGTGTGGGATGATTCATTCACTTGCAAGAGCGTGATGCTAAATCATCTAGATAGGCCTCGACTATATGCTTGAGGTCATGAAAAGCAAAAGACATGGCCCACTGGAATGTGGCTCCAACATTTTAAAGGCCAAAAGGCATCTTACGATATGCGAATGTACCCCACAGAAAAATGAATGCCGTTTTGTGTTGGTCTTCAGGTTTGATTTGGATTTGATTATATCCCAAAAAACCATCCATGAAAGAAAAGGCTTCACAACCGGCACATTCATCAATGATCTGGTCAATGAATGGTGTTGGAAAATTATCTTTGGGACATGCCTTGTTCAAATCACAGAAATCGGTACATACATGAATCGTGCCTTGTTTTTTATTGACCGGCACAGGATTTGACACCCATTGAGTCAAATGGATAGGATAAATAAAACCTGCCTTTAGCAATTTCTCAACCTCAATATTGATGGCTGCTGCTTTCTTGGGATTGACTGGATGAAGTTTTTGTCGAACAAGCTTGGCATCAGGATACGTTGTGATTTCATGTTCAACTATTTTCGGATCGATACCTGGCATTTCCTCATAAGACCAGGCAAAAACGTCGCAGAATTCTTTGAAAAGATCCGTGTAAATTTGAATTTCTTCGGGGGAGAAATCCGCTCCGACAAAGACATTCTCCATGATGCAAGGGTTTTGGGAGATGTTGATGGGTATAGTTTTAGTGATAGTTTCCATATTGCCCTTAGCATAAATTTTCTGTGTAGCTAAGAGATTAAGAGAACATGGCTGATCTCCCATCATGGTAACGGTGAATTCTCCTGCTTAGATTTGACTTAACTCTGGGAGAAAATATGATCTGTGATGAAGATCTTCCCAAGGTTTGTCCGGACTAGTCATTGCTTCGATTACTGCTTCGTCAGAAGGCAAGACTAAGTGTAACGAATTGATGTTAGCGAAAGAACCTTGAGCCCAAATAGGCTCTAGAAGTGGATCTAACTCTTGTGCAAGAGTCAGATCAGGGTTAGCTAAAGCTTGCTGGACTAAAGAGTACGCTACCTCAGTGACAAACAAGGGCATGGACATGCCTGGGTGCCTTGTCTCATCCATCGTGGCTGATGGGGAAAGAAGAATCCAAGGATCCTCAAAGTAAGTCGTGCAGAATGATGAAACTTGAAAAATCTCAACCTTATGGTGATTAGATATAAATTTGATATCGTCGTGAGGAGGTGGGTAATCAAAGGTACCCATCAAAGATGGACACAAACCAAATCCTACGTTAATCACACCTAGTTGAGGATTATCAATCATCAGGACCGTGGATGCCCCCAAAGCTGGGTCAGGTGTAATGATCCCAAGCCCAATTCTGGCTTGGAATCACTAACTACCACTGGTTTTTCTATGTGCAGGTGTTTATTGAGTTATTAAGTGCATACAAGATTCATTCAACACATGAAGATCATCATACATTCAAAATATAGAAGCACAAGTGAAGATCTGACCCTTTTATTAGAAGCAATGTAGGATCAATACAATAGATGGCCGATCTGGCATAAACCTCAGATGGCCGTACAAACAACATATATGAGCTGCTACAAAAAATGCTCTCGACAATACAACAAAAGATTCTAAATGTTGGATAAGTAATGAATACCAGTACCAAGCAGATCTGAATGTCAAACCCTCAAACTAGAGAGTACCATGCTCCAAGTGGGGACTGAAGCCCTCAATAATTTGGCCATGATGGAAGAATGCTCCAAATGAGTCCAAACTCGATCAAGTAATAGATCAGGGTAGTGGGATCCTCCTCCTGAAGTTTCAAGCCCAACGTCCAAGGAAAACCTCTCCAACTGTGAAATCTTCTAAGAGAGTTGTGCCCTCCTAAATGGCTAAATCGAACCCTCCTCAAGGGTATGGCGCGCCCTTGCTGGAAATTCCCCAACAATACGACCATGCTATCTTCTGAAGCTCTAGAAGGGAATATGCTGAGAATAGAATGGTGTGGAGGAATATTTCATCCCCGAGACCAAGCTGTGGAACAAGGTGAGTGGATATTTCACCACTGAGTTTCTCACAAGGGTTTGTACAACAAACCCCCAAACTTAATGCTCAAGAGCACTAACAAGAAATATACCAAAAATATGAATGCCTCATAGGTGCGCCCCAACCTCTTAACTTATACTTTTCCTTTCTGATTCTTTGTTGAGTTAGGTTAACTCCCAGGGTTAACTTCTATTCTTATGTTGAGTTATCATTTACTCCTTTTATCCTTTTCCTTTCTCAAGTCAACTTAAAAATATAACTTTAGTCTAGTTGACCTTCCCCCTCAGTGTGAGACTATGACCTAGTGGGGGTGCCCAGGCCACTGAGTCTCCTCATCACCCGGGGGACATTACAGTCTCCCCTGCTTGAAATTGCTTGTCCTCAAGCAATTCCAAACCTGCTTCTCTGACCACGTGATCCTTTTCCCAAGTGGCATCCTCAATGGGTAAATCCTTCCACTTGATCAGGTACTCCTTGATGCTTCGGTTTCTGAGCCTCTTCTCTCGGATTTCCAATATCTCTTACAGAATTAGAACAAGTTGTCCCTCTTCATCCATGGGGGGTAATACCTCAATAGGTTTGATGTGTTGGCCGAGGGCTTTCTTAAGACAGGAGACATGGAAGATGTTGTGTATTTTGCTGCCCTGTGGAAGCTCCAGCTCATAAGCTATGACCCCTATCTTTCTGCTGACCCTATAGGGCCCAAAGAAATGTGGCTGCAGTTTCTCTGCTCCACTTCTTTTGATGGAAGCCTGCCTGTATGGTTGCAGTCTCAGATAGACTAAGTCACCAACCTCAAAGGTACGATCAAATCGGTGCTTGTCTGCTTGGACCTTCTGTTGGTTTTGTTCCCTTTGCAGATGATCCTTCAGTTCCCTGAGAATATCTTGGCTCTGCTCGATCCAATCCTCTACCATAGGTGCCCTGTTGTCACCAAACGCAATCTCCACAAATGAGAAAGGATCATAGCTATACAAGGCTCAGAATGGTGATATGCCAATGGACATGTGCTGGGTGGTGTTGTAGCAATACTCTCCCAGATGCAACCATCTGGCCCATGCTTTCTGTTGCCCCACCACATAGTTTTTGAGGTAGCCCTCCACCCATTTGTTGACTATCTCTATCTGTCCATCCGTCTAAGGGTGATAGCTGGTGCTAGGGGTCAAGGCCGTACCAACCAACCTGAATAACTCCTACCAGAAAGTACCCATAAACTTGCTATCCCTATCGCTGACAATGGTTTTGGGTAGGCCGTGCAACCTGAAAATCTCCCTGAAGAATAGTTCAGCCACCTGTGCTGCACTGAAGTCAGTAGCTATGGCGAAGAAATGTGCAAACTTTGTTAACCTGTCCACCACTACAAATATGCAGTCCTTCCCTTGCGTCTTTGGCAGTCCAGTGATGAAATCCATGGATATGCTTTCCCACTTGTGCTCTGGAATGGGAAAGGGTTGCAAGAGTCCTACTGGGCGCGTGTGCTCATCCTTGTTTTCATGACATGTAGTACACTCTTTGACATACTTAATCACATCCTCCTTGAGACCCTTCCAAGAGAATATTTCTCTCACCTGCCTGTACGTCTTGCTGATCCCCTGATGTCTTACCATTGGTGAGTCATGGCATGCCTGCAATACTTTAGCCTTGAATGTCGATCCAGGAACCAAGAAGATTCAGTCTTTGTAGTAGATGAGGTCATTCATAACCTTGAAATCTTCATCTTGTACCTGTCCGTCCAGTAGCTGGCACACAAAATGATCCTCTGCATACTCCATCACCAGATGGTCTTTCCAGTTAATTGTTACCCCTGTTATGGAAAAGATGGATGACCTCTTGGATAAGGCATCAACCACCACATTGTTCTTCCCCTTGACAAACTCAATATCAAAGTCATAGGCCTGTATTCTGCTTACCCATTTTTGTTGCCTCTCGTTCAAGTCCTTCTGTTCCAATAGATATTTGAGACTGTTATGATCTGACTTGACCACAAACCTGGCACCAACCAAGTATTGCCGAAATTTAGCTAGTGCACGCATGATAGCCAACATTTCTTTGTCATAAATGCTGTAGATTAGTTTGGGACCCCTGAGCTTCCAACTCTCATAGGCAAGAGGGTGCCTCTTTTGCATCAGTACGACCCCTATTCCTTCCCTAGAGGCATCACATTCCAAGGTAAAAGGAAGACTGAAATCTGGAAGGGCTAAGACTGGGAACGTACTCATCACTTCCTTCATCTTATCCATCGTTATTTGAGCCTCGTCATCCCACTTGAAGGCTCCTTTCTTAGTCAAATCGGTCAAGGGTGCACACAACTGAGAAAATCCTTTGAAAAATTTCCCGTAATACGTGCACATACCCAGAAATCCTCTCAATTCAATGAGTGTCTTAGGAGTAGGCCATTCCATGATGGCTTGTATTTTCTCCTGATGTACCTGTACCCCCTTTGCCCCGATGATGTGTCCTAAATAGAGGACCTCTGTCATTCCAAACTCACATTTGGACTCAGCATACAGTGACTATTCCTCCATGATTGACAAAATTTGATCCACATGCCTGAGATGCTCCTCCCACGTCTTGCTGTAGATAAACAAGTCATCAAAAAATACCAACAGGTACTTCCTCAGCTGCTTGTTGAACACCTGGTTCATACATGATTGGAATGTAGCAGGGGCATTGGTTAAACCAAAGGGCATCACCAAAAACTCATAATGGCCATAGTGACATCTAAAAGCGGTTTTTGAGATTTCTTCCTCCCTCATCTTGATATGATGATAACCAGAGCGAAGATCAATATTCGTGAAGTAGATGACCCCATGCAGTTCGTCCATTAGTTCATCAATCCCGGGTATTGGGTACTTGTTTTTTATGGTCTTTTTGTTCAAAGCCCTGAAGTCAATGCACATTCTCATAGTTCCATCTTTCTTCTTCACCAGCACTATTGAAGAAGCAAAAGGGCTGCTGCTGGGCCTGATGTGCCCCATGTCCAGAAGTTCCTTGATGGCCTTCTCTATCTCATCTTTGTACTTCTTGGGGTGTCTGTATGGTGTGGTGATAACTGGTTTGGCCCCTTCCTCTAGCTCAA
>ML785720.1:406203-419237 GCA_009831015.1 Picea engelmannii
TTGTTGAGAGGTGGTCTGGGTATGAATTTAGGTTTAGCGGCTGGACCCAAATCCCTCGTCTTCCAAATGGCCTCTTGTAGGCTGGTAGGCTTGAAGGCCTTTACCCAACCCTTCAAAGGTTCCATCAACCCTTCTGTGAAAAGAATCATGAGCCTGGTCGGGGACATATCTTGTACCATAAATGCAAGCCTCTGGAATTCATCAATATATACTTCATCCATACTTGTTTGCTTGAGTTGGGTGAGCTCCCAGAAATGCAGCTCAGGATCTCCTTGATCAAACCTATCAATGAGCCTCTGAGTGAATTCTGTATAGGACATTATTTGATTGTGGCTGAATGTGGTGAGTCCATGATACCACCAATCGTGAGCCTTTCCATCCAAATACATAGTGGCAAACTTGATGGCCTCTATCTCCTTCATGGGGTTGAGCTGTAAATAGGTATCCAGCTTCTGTACCCAAGATTGTGCCATCATATTGGTCGTACCATCAAAGTATGGAATTTCTATCTTCCCTATTCTACGTTCAAACTCAAAACTACCCCTGTGGTTTGTCCTAGGTTGATTTCTGAACCTGAGTTGGCAATACTGATCTAGGGACATTTGTCTTTGGACCTTCATATCCAAACTGTAGTATTCTTTGGCACTCCTTTCCATTTGTTCCACAAATTCTTCTACCTGTTCCTGTTGCCCTTACTCATCTGTGAATGTGGGCATGTAAGGTCTAGGGTTAGCTCTGCTACCTAAATGTCGACCAAGATGATCATCTGTGAATGCAGGTATGTATCGTCTCTGATTGACCCTGCTACCCATCTGACCCTGGGCCGTGTCTCCATCCAGACTTCCTGCAGATCTAACTACTTTCTCCGGATTATATCTGATCTCCTCGTGGATTTCCTTGGATCCACCAGCCTCCTTGTTCCCGTACGTATCTGGGTTCCTCCCTTGATGAGTCACTTGCGTTAGAAGTTCATTTAGCTTGGATTGATTCTTGTTCATTATCTGCAGGTTTTCGTCAACCCTCTTCAAATTTTCAGAGAGTTTGTCTTGTCCCCTTCTGCTGGTTTCATGGTACTCATCCAAGTGTCGGACCAATGTGCTTTCCGTATGATTGACGGATTGCTAGAACTTGTCAAATTCTACTGCTATGCGAGCCAAGCCTAGAGACTCATGGTCATCCCCTGATCCTTCCATTTCGACCTTTGTTTCACTGCTCAGTTTCGTCCTTATACCCATGAGAGCACCACTATACCTCTGTATGCGCTGATCCTTCCACAGGTTTGGGGGGATCGAAGCTCTGATACCACTGTAATGATCCCAAGCCCAATTCTGGCCTGGAATCACTAACTACCACTGGTTTGTCGATGTGAAGGTGTTTATTGAGTTATTAAGTGCATACAAGATTCATTCAACACATGAAGATCATCATACATTCAAAATATAGAAGCACAAGCGAAGATCTAACCCTTTTATTATAAGCAATGTAGGATCAATACAATAGATGGCCGATCTGGCATAAACCTCAGATGGTCGTAAAAACAACAGATATGAGCTGCTACAAAAATGCTCCCGACAATACAAAAGAAGCCTCTAAAGGCTGGATAAGTAATGAATACCAGTACCAAGCAGATATGAATGTCAAACCCTCCAACTAGAGAGTGCCATGCTCCAAGTGGGGACTGAAGCCCTCAATAATTCATCCATGATGGAAGAATGCTCCAAATGAGCCCAAACTCGATCAAGCAATAGATCAGGGTAGTGGGATCCTCCTCCTGAAGTTTCAAGCCCAACGTCCAAGGAAAACCTCTCCAACTGTGAAATCTTCTAAGAGAGTTGCGCCCTCATGAATGGCTAAATCAAACCCTCCTCAAGGGTATGGTGCGCCCTTGCTGGAAATTCCCCAACAGTATGACCCTGCTATCTTCTGAAGCTCTAGAAGGGAATATGCTGAGAATATAATGGTGTGGAGGAATATTTCATCCCTGAGACCAAGCTGTGGAACAAGGTGAGTGGATATTTCACCACTGAGTTTCTCACAAGGGTTTGTACAACAAACCCCCAAACTTAATGCTCAAGAGCACTAACAAGAAATATACCAAAAATCTGAATGCCTCATAGGTGCGCCCCAACCTCTTACTTATACTTTTCCTTTCTAATTCTCTGTTGAGTTAGGTTAACTCCCAGGGTTAACTTCTATTCTTCTGTTGAGTTGTCTTTTACTCCTTTTATCCTTTTCCTTTCTCAAGTCAACTTAAAATATAACTTTAGTCTAGTTGACCTTCCCTCTCAGTGTGAGACTATGACCTAGTGGGGGCACCCAGGGCACTGAGTCTCCTCATGACCTCTCTAAGAGGTGGGGGACATTACATTAGGTCTGGAGAAAGAAAGTTGATCAATTGCCACTATTCGACCCTCGTGTGGAAACAACAAGACTTGGAAAAATGTAGCAACCACAACTTACATAGCATAAGTCCAACTCCGTCCTAACAAGAGGTTATAGTCGAGGGGAGCATCGACTACCTCTACTTCGACACACACGGTTTTCCCTTCTAACTGCATAGGGAAAGAAGGAATGATTCCATGTGGTCGGAACGAATGACCATCGAAAGCAGTGAGGAGGGTAGGTGATGGAGACAAAACAGGCTGGCCAATGGCCTTCTAGCATGCTAACGACATAACGCATGTCGAGGTGCCCTTGTCGACCACCGTGCGGAAGATATTCCGAGTAAAAGTTTTCGTGGGATGAGCCACTACTATCTGAAATGCTACATGGTAAGGCAGATGAGGTTTTAAGTTGGTTGTATCTAACATGATGGTGCCCGAATTAAAAGTCTCAGTAGAGCCCAAAGCGGTGAACACGACTTTACTCTGAGCAGGGCAGCTTTGGAGGACCTCCAAAGCAGACATCGCACAAGGGGTTTTTGATAAATCCTCCACCACAGAGTAGTTTTGGGCGGCCCTTGCATTTGGGTTGTGAGAAGCTTTTTTAAATGCACCCTTTGGAATGCGTGTCATTGTTTCTCCCAACGTCTTCTCAATCTATAGAGGAAGAGATGGGAGATCAACTTCTTTACCCTTCTCAGAAGCACTTGGTTTACTATAGTCGTGCACTCTAGTTGATATGAAAGCATCACCCCTAACCATATATACGCTCGTGGTTGAGGGATTGTTTGGAGGCGGGCCAGTTTCTTGACTGCCCCCTTCTGTGCTTGTAGAGGCTTGAGTTAGATTTTGCCCATGTTGAAAGAGATTAGTAAACATTGCTTGCTGTTGCTGTGTGACAAACTTTTGGGCCTCTACAAGTCGAGGACAAAGATGGGTCAGGTGGTCTTCCATGCACAAGTTGCACAGATACCTCACCTTCCATTTTTCTGTGTTGTCCCCGCCAGCATTATCAGTGGGTTTTTTATCCCCCTTACCCTTCTTTCATTGTTTTTTCTTCCATTCAGGCTGCTGGGTGGCCTTTGGGTTAGTCGACTGCACGGTGTGTACTTCCAATGTTTGGGTAGGGGGAGCAGCCAAAGCAGTAGTTTGGTTGGCCGTTGTGTGTTGTATGGATAATTGTTGCAACTGTTTTGTCTATTGCTCAGCGGGCTTGGTTTGTGCTGAACCAACAATACCATCGGCATGTGGTCCAACTCTCTGTCTAGTTTTATCCAGTATCAAACGTGGCACATCTGGAAAGATGTTATATAATAAACGAGACTGAGAATAGATGAGCTCAAACTGTTGAGCCCTCATGATGGCATCTTCCTCGGAGAATACTCCGGATGTCGTGACATATTTGGATAATTGTGGGACCAAAGACTTAAGGAACCACTCAAGCAGGAATGCTGGTGGGAATGGTACCTTGATTAAACTCTTCCAGCGTCCCCACTCTCAGATATGATCAGAGATATGGTCCGCTATTGTTTGTTCGAAATTGGTGAGCAGCTCTGTGCCAGCGTCGTATCTCACATGTAACTGGAAATGGTTAAGGAAGACCATCGCCAGTTCTCCAAAAGAAGAGTATCTTGAGCGATCGAGCTCGATGTACCATTTTGCGACACTCCCAATAAGAGTACGTTGAAACAATCGCAACTGTACGGAGTCATCTTTCAATGAGTTAGATGAGCACCAAAGATGAAAGGTAGTCACATGATCATCTGGATCTTCATTAGGCTTGGCCTCGAACTTTGGAATGTCTGAAGGCAACTTCGTCGGCATAGGAGACCAACGTGGATAGTGACAAATAGGATCATTTAAAAACCTTGTCAAATCTGGCAAGTGTAAAGTCGTCAGGAATGGTAGTTTGGGTTGCTGCTGATAACCTGGGAAAAAGGGTCCTGGAGTTTGACTGGCACCAGGTTGCCAGGAAAAGTTTGGCTGCTGGCCTAGATTCTGGTAGAAACCATGGCCCTGACCAACGTAAGGATTTTGCATCTGTGGAGACATCATCGACTAATTTCCCAAAAAGGACATAGAGTGTTGGGCATGCATTGTATTCAAAGGACTTTGAGAAGGATTACCCCATGTCGGTCCTGCAGGGAGAGGCATAGTAGTCTGTCCGGGGTTCCATTGACTGTGGAAATAATTACCCCAGAATGACATTCTGGAGGAGGGAACGGATCCTTGTCCTGAGTTCCAAGGTCCTGCTATGTTTTCCCCTTGTGCAAGAATAGTACCCCGCGCAGGAGTAGATTGTCCAAAAATGGGGTTGCCCCTAGTCGAAAAAGCGGTCGACGAGAATGTGTTGTTACCAAATGTACCATTCCAAGAAAACGGTGTCAAACCTACCGACATACTGTGCGAAGGTGTACCTTGACTCCCTGCTCCAAATAAACTAGTGTGTGTAGGCTGCCCGACGGACTACTGATGCGGACCACCAAGCGAAGGGGACGAAGGAGGGATATGACCTCCTGTGTAAGGAAAAGTGTTAAAAGGGATAGGAGTGCTCCCAAGGTGACCTTGCAGAGGAGCGCTAGAGCTCCCTGCCCCCAGACACAAAGTCTGTAAAGTGGAGTAGGTTAGTACAAGACTTGTACCCGAACTAGGCATACCGTATGAGAACAGAGGGCCTGTCGCACTAGGTGTGAAGGGGGTTGTGGCCGCCGCCATAGACGGGTTCGGTCCACTATGCGATGTAGTTGCGGCCTAGACCGTGGTGGCTCGGATCGACAATGGTAGGTTAGGAGATGACTGTCCTATGGTGGAAACTGTGGTGGGAATTGAAGAATTCTGAGAAGGAGTAACACCATTTGTTTCCATTGCTATGTGAGGCACTGTCTAGCGTTCATGAAATTGGATTGGTACAATAAATGGTGCCAAGATATTAGTGGTTTGGGTTTCAACCGAGCCAAGAGAGACTGCTTCAAGGTCCAAAACAGTTGATTCCTCTAGGAGTTGTTCGGGCACAAAGGTTTGTAACCCGGTCGCTTCAAAATACCCTTGTTGGTCTAGCTTCCACCTTAATGGTGGCGGGGGTGGCTCCAGTGTAACCAGCGACAGGCCAAGAAGCCTTCGTGACCGATGGAGCTCGGGATCCTCCACTGTGTGAGAATATCCAAGACACGCTAAGGTATTCTAAACGTTCAAAATTAACACACACTAAAAAGAAGCCCCTAAGAGATAAGACAAGCAATCACTAAACTATTTAGAAGAACAGTTACAACAACCAACACTAGAGCAACTTACCGGTGCAAGTGCAACTCGAACACGGAAGCACCCTCTGGGTATACTTTTCAAAGCGTGGCCCGATGTCTGTCCTAGGTACCGCGGTATACCCCCACAATCACCTGTGTATGTCCCTAAAAAGATGGGCAACTAGGTTGCCAGCTCGCAAACAGTCACCAGGCAGGTACAATTGAAAGTTGGGTAGACCACATTGAGAAAGTTATCGAGCCCGAAACCTATCAAGGGTATTGAGAGAAAATGGTCCACAAGACAAATGAGGACCTCGAACAGTTTCGAGACCCACGAAGCCCCGTGGCAAATGCAAACGACGAAATCCCAAAACAAGCCCTCTATATGTGTTCTCCACTACGATTGGTCCGGCTTTGGAGGGGTTATCTCCGCTACCTTTTCGCACGCGACCTCATGTTTATCCCCTGTGTTAGAGGGGGGTCTCAGATAAATTCCATGAAACTGGACTTAGACACTCCCTATCTCAGACTCTAATGTTTGGTTTTGAATGGCCTTGAAGAGTTTCCTCTTCAACCTAATCCAAGGCCCTAGTCCTGAACTAGTTTGTGAACCCTACAAACATAAAAGTCTAGTATATTTTAAAATTAGCGTTGCTTTTATGGCTTTGTCTTACGTCAAGGGGTATGAGGGTGAAACTGATGATGTGCAAAATACGAGAGCAAAAAATGAATGAAAAATATGGAAACAAAAGACTTTTATGAAATGAAAAATTTCAACAACTTTTCACAAAGAAAGATTTTTAATTTTTCTAAGATTTTGGACAACAAACTCAAAGGAATTTCGCTCGACTATGAGCTACTTATGATCTAAGTGAACTGCAAAAACTTACGAAATAAAAGACTTTTCCCTAGCTAATGATGCAGAAACACACTCTTCAACCAAAGAAGAAAATGAAAAGATTTATTTATTTATTTAAGTGCTAGTATAGCAAGAAAGGGAAAATACCGACAAGCAAAAAACCAAGAAAAACAATTATGGCTTAAAGCACAGATCGCAAAGAATCAGATTAAAGAATCACACAAAGGCAATTGAAAAAACAATGACTCTCACGCTTGTCTAAAAACCATCAAACAATATATATATATATATTTTGTTTGTCACCTTTTAACTGAGAAAAAACAGGCTAAGGGTAAGATGAAGCCTAAGCTACTGTCTGTTCAAACATAGATTCAAACACCTGAGAGGAATACTTCTTATCAAAGGAGGGGATGACTGCCCCACCCTGAACAAAAAGTAGCCTGTACAAGCACACGACTGTCACTCAAACAGAATGCGTGCTGAATAGAGACAGAGGGCGTGTACACGCAAGCTGACCTTGTATAGGCCGCGTGTATATCTAAATTCTAAGGAAAAATATGAAAACAGACAGTCTAGACCAGGAAGAGGCCTCTGGTATTGATAGCCAGGATCCCTTGAAGGCTTGGATACTCTTTCTAACAGAAAAAACAAATGATGCAAGGAAAAATAATACGGCAAAAAAAAGCAATCTGAGATAGGACTGTTAACAAGCAAGACTCAGACAGGATCCCAAAAAACCCCCTGAGAATGTGTGATTCTGATAGGGAAGAGGAGGACTACCTCTATGGTTCTCTGAACTCCTACACGCTACTGCTATCTCTACAGCTAGCGCTCACACGCGGGATATCAGAGGATAGGGCGCGGATACACGCATTCAGGCCTTCTGCAGGCCGTGTGTACCTCGGTGTGTCCCGAAAAATACAGTCAAGCAAAAGTCAGGGAAAGATGGTATGGAAAACTAGACTCCCTGCTAGCTCAGACCTTCCAGAAAAAGAAAAGACAGGCAAAGAAAAAACAGAAAACCTAGTCTTTAAACTAGCCAAAAACTTAAATAAATCCAGGAACCCTAAAGAGTAT
Source organism: Picea engelmannii (assembly GCA_009831015.1). Taxonomy (NCBI): domain Eukaryota; kingdom Viridiplantae; phylum Streptophyta; class Pinopsida; order Pinales; family Pinaceae; genus Picea; species Picea engelmannii. The sequence goes on from ML785720.1 coordinate 413,760, forward strand.
TCTCCCCAGTATGGTCGCCAATTCTGTTTTTGGGAAAAACACCCTACGGACTAGCAAATTAGGGTCAGACTTGCATGCAGATTTGACCGAATAGAAACTACTTTTTTTTACCTACATCCCAAGATTTAAATCCCTTTTTCTCAGTAAATGCATGGAAAATGACCACCTACCTTATTATCGACGTTCGATGTCGATCCTCCGTTGTGCTTGATTCCTTGCTCGCAATGCTCCTTCCAAAGATGACTTGCACTCAAGACAAACAACAACTATGCATGCATGCTACTTCTATACTCAAGGGTTAGAAATCTAAGATAAACTAATAAAATCATAGACAATTCATGAATTGGGATGGGAAAAACATTCTCTTTATTATGTAAAATGAGTCAACTTACAAAAGTTGAGACCGACCACCGCTCCTTGAACCTGATCCTGGGATCCTCTTCTTCTGTCCTTCAACTACTTTGCGTTAAATCTCCTTTGGCATGACGAAAGGCTAAAGGGTTGGGACAATGAAATACGTAAATGGGCAGAGTTTCTTCGCTATATTTTTTCCTCCTCCAAATGGTACCACTACCCCTTCTTTTATAGGCTAGAAGGAGCTAGGGTTTTGGACGAACCCTCGGCCATGCATGGCCTGGACTTTCAGTTAACTGACCCATAGCTTTTTTTTTCGTCGTCAACTTTCCTTTTTTCGTGCTTTTGTAGGTACATGCGGGCTGTTGTGAGTCATCCAGCGTGTACACGCGTGCAGTGATGGGTTAGGGTGCATGGGCCTTTACACAAGAGGATTTTCAAAGAGTTGTTCAGTAGAGTTTTGGCAAAGAAGGGATATGAGTTGGCCTGATGCCAGGTAAGCATGTGTGGTGCAATTTAGGGTTATAATAGGGGTTTGCGTCAATGATCTGTCCTTTACCAATATTTTTAGAATCAGATTCTGAATTAGTGTTTGGATCCTTGTCTTTGATCTCGACCACCAATGACTGTTTTGAGCGACATTCATTGGTGTTGTGCCAGGGGATTTTGTGGAAATCACACCATTTTCTAGTGTCCTTCTTTGTCTTCCGGTGACCCTTATATTCCTGTGTCTTGGACCGGTTTTCGGAAGATTGTTTCTTAGGGACATCTTTGTCATACTTTGGTTGTTGCGTATTTGCAGACCTGAATTCCTATTTGTTCTGGTGCTTAAATTTATGTTCAATTTTAATAGCATATCGATAAGCAACACTGAGTGATGAGATGTCCAGAAATTCCATTTAAGTCTGGATGTATCTATGTAGAGCCCCACGATATTTCAGAACCAAATGTTTCTCGGAGTCTTTGATACCCAACTTAGTGCACAAGGTATGGAAGGAATTGTTGAACTCCGGAACTGCTTGGCCCCTCTCTTTCCACAGTGTGGTCCATCTCATGTACTGGTCCTCATAGTTTCCAACAGGGTAATACTGTTCCTTTACTGCATCCACAAAAAATCCCAAGTGAGATCGACCCCATATATTCCAGAATCCTCTGCGGAACTTTGCTCCCAGTAAGTTTCCCACCAATGTTTGACATGAGGGAGAGATTTAAGGAGTGCAAAGGTGATCTTTTCTTTGTCGAAAAAATTGTGAACAGAGAAATAACCTTCTAGAAGAGTTAACCATTTTTGTAGGGCTTCTGTATCTATCTGTCCTTCAAATACAGGAATATCAAAGTTAACTTGTACCTTGAAAGGCGAGGTGCCTCCAAAGTGGCCGCTTGATGAATATGTGCATGATTCTATCGGTAGGCATTGAAGGATGTGGGAAAAATTCTTAATCATTTCGTCCCTCTGTCGCGTGAGAGCTTGCTCAAGCAACAGATTGATAAGATCGTCTGCTCCGTCGTTTTTATTTTCTTCTGCCATTGAGGGTTTCTTGGGTGTGTGAGAGCGATTGTCTTCAAGAGAGACAAGCTCAAGACCCAACTTGATATACTCGTACCTCATCGGGGACATGCACTGAAAAAATGATCAAGAGAAGCCTGCTCTGATACCACTGATCCAGATTATTTTCGGCACGAAATGAGATCGAAGATATAATAAATAAATGCACAGAGATATAACAGATATTCAATAATATAACATAAATATATCAGAGATGCAACCATAAACACAGATATACAGTAATACATGATTTCTATTAATGAAATAAATGTACAGAGACTGTAAAATACAGAGTGAAAGACTCGATAGAATGGTGGCAGCTTATCTCTGAGAAGAGATGTGATGGCTACTCGCATTCGCAAGAAGATGATTACAATGAGGCTCTGAAGGCATTTTTACAATAATTAGGAATTCCAAAAACCCTAGACATCCAAAAACCTAACCCTAGGAGATGAAGTGCCAAAAGTCATGTGGGCCCCATTTGGGTAAATGAGTACATCAACTTCCCGGGGTCGTAATTTTTCCATACGATCTCCGTTTTATGTGTGTAATAACTTGTTGGAAAGGTATCGTCGAGGAGATTCATTTTGGGGGATAAATCATGCCTTCAACCATCATTTATAACTTCAATATTTAAAAACCTTCATTTGGACCCTCAAAATGGCCTCGGAAGTTAAAACTTGCTAAAAATAGTAAATTGCCAAAATTGCCAGAAAACTGTTTTGAGCCATTTGGAAAAGGTGGGTGGCCACAGATATCCACCTAGATCAATCCTCCCTCCCGAGGAAGCAATGGTATCCATTGCATTGAGTTCCCATGGGAGAGGGAAAAGAGTTTGTTGAATCTGCATCTTGGTGAGCTGCTTGTCTTACTGGAGACGTCGCGCTGCTCAGTTTGTGGAAATCTGTCACGAACCTGTTGAGGTTAAGGATGTTCCACCAGTCGAGATACATGAGAGGATGATGTGATGAAGGAATATTTGGACTTTGTTGCAGCCTTGTCGACCTGCTTCTGTTGGATAGAAGGTTCTTGGGGCAAGGCTGTAGTGGTTGCAGTGTCCTTTTGTTCTCCTTTTGAATAGATTGTGAAGAAGCTAAATTTTACAGTATGAGATACTACCTTGCGGCACTTTTTAGGTGGAACAATAGTCAGAACTACCTCTGGTATTATGTAGAGATGACCCCCCAAAGTAACAATGAAACTACGAGGTTGAGACTCATAAACAACATGGTGTTTCCACATATATGGTTGGCCCAAGAGAACATCACAGACATCCAGTGGGGCAACATCACATAATACCTCATCCTTGAAGGGTTGGATGTCGTATGACAATCGACACTTTTGGTTGACACATAGATATTGTCCTTGCCGAAGCCAACCGATGTTGTATGGCTGTGGGTGTGGTGTTGTCGAAAATCCTAATTGTTTGATGACCTCTGCTGAGATGAGGTTTTTCTGACTTCCGCTATCAAGAATAAAATGTAGTGGGGTCCCCTTCACCCACATATGTGAATGAAAAAGGTGCCCCCCCTCTTTAGGATTTGTTGGTTGTTCTGGTTGAATTGCTATGGTCGCGACAATAATAGTGGGGTTTGCATCAATGATCTATCCTTTACCAGTATTTTTAGAATCAGATTCTAAATCAGGGTTCAGATCCTTGTCTTTGATCTCGGCCACCAATGACTGTTTTGAGTGACATTCATCGGTGTTGTGCCAAGGGTTTTTGTGGAAATCACACCATTTTCCGGTGTCCTTCTTTGTCTTCCCGTGACCCTTCTTTTCTTGTGTCTTGGACTGGTTTTCGGGAGACTGTTTCTTAGGGATGTCTTTGTCATACTTTGGTTGTTCTGGATTTGCAGACCGGAATTACCATTTGTCTGGTGCTTAAATTTCTGTTCAATTTTAACAGCATATCGATAAGTAGCACCGAGTGATGAGATGTCTAGAAAATCTATTTCAGTCTAGATGTATCTGTGTAGAGCCCCATGATATTTCAAAACCAAATGTCACTCGGAGTCTTTGATACCCAGCTTGGTGCGCAAGGTATGGAAGGTATTGGTGAACTCCAGAACTACTTGGCCCCTCTCTTGCCGCAGTGTGGTCCATCTCATGTACTGGTCCTCATAGTTGCCAACAGGGTAATACTATTCCTTTACAGCATCCACAAAAAAATCCCAAGTGGGATTGGCCCCATATATTCCAGAATCCTCTACGGAACTTTGCTCCCTGTAAGTTTCCCACCAATGTTTGACATGAGGGAGAGCTTTAAGGAGTGCGAAGGTGATATTTTCTTTGTCAAAAAAATTGTGAACAGAGAATTAACCTTCTAGCAGAGTTAACCATTTTTCTAGGGCTTCTACATCTATCTGTCCTTCAAATACAAGAATATCAAAGTTAACTTGTACCTTAAAAGGAGAGGTGCCTCCAAAGTGGCTGCTTGATGAAGATGCTCCTGATGTTATCGGTAGGCGTTGAAGGATGTGGGCAAAATTCTTTATCATTTCGTCCCTCTCTCGAGTGAGAGCTTGCTCAAGAAACAGTTTGATAGGATCGTCTGCTCCGTCGTTTTTCTTTTCTTCCGCCATTGAGGGTTTCTTGGGTGTGCGAGAGTGATTGTCTTCAAGAGAGACAATATCAAGACCCAAATTGATATAATCGGACCTTGTCGGGGACATGCACTGAAAAAACGATCAAGAGCAGCTTGCTCTGATACCACTGATCCAGATTATTTTCGGCATGAAATGAGATTGGAGATATAATAAAGAAATGCACAGAGATGTCATAGATATTCAATAATATAACATAAATATATCAGAGATGCAACCATAAACACATATATACAGTAATACATGATTTCTATTAGTGAAATAAATGTACAGAGACTGTAAAATACAGAGTGAAAGACTTGATAGAATGGTGGCAGCTTATCTCTGAGAAGAGATGTGACGGCTACTCGCATTCACAAGAAGATGATTACAATGAGGATATGAATTCCTTTTTACAATAAGAAGGAATGCAAAAAACCCTAGACATAAAAAAACCTAACCCTAGGAGATGAAGTGCCAAAAGTCATGTGGGCCCCGTTTGGGTAAGTGAGTACATCAACTTCCCATGGTCGTAACTTTTGCATACGATCTCCGTTTTATGCGTGTGATAGCTCGTTGGAAGGGTATAATCGAGGAGATTAATTTTGGGGGCTCAATAATGCCTTTGGATATAATTGAGAAAATAAATCTTGAAAAACCTTCATTTGGAACCTCAAAATGGCCTCGAAAGTTAAAACATGCTAAAAATAGTAAATTGCCAAAATTGCCAGAAAACTGTTTTGAGCCATTTGGAAAAGGTGGGTGGCCACTTATATTCACCTAGATCAATCCTCCCTACTTAGTAAGCAATGGTCTCCATTGCATTGAGTTCCTGGGGGAGAGGGAAAATAGTTTGTTGAATCTGCATCTTGGTGAGCTGCTTGTCTTGTTGGAGACGTCGCGCTGCTCAGTTTGTGGAAATTTGTCACGAACCTGTTGAGGTTGAGGATGTTTCACTAGTCAAGATACATGAGAGGACGATGTGAAGAAGGA
>ML785720.1:419365-434641 GCA_009831015.1 Picea engelmannii
AGTAACAATGACACTACGGGGTCGAGACTCATAAACAACATGGCGTCTCCACATATATGGTTGGCCCAAGAGAACATCACAGACATCCAGTGGGGCAACATCACATAATACCTCATCCTTGAAGGGTTGGATGCTGTATGACAATCAACACTGTTGGTTGACACAGAGATATCGTCCTTGCCAAAGCCACCCAATGTTGTATGGCTGCAGGTGTGGTGTTGTCGACAATCCTAACTATTTGATGACCTCTGCTGAGATGAGGTTTTTCTAGCTTCTGCTATCAACAATAAAATGTAGTAGGGTCCTCTTCACCCACATCTGTGAATGAAAAAGGGGCTCCCCCTCTTCAGGATCTGTTGGTTCTTTTGGTTGAGTTGCTGCGGTCGCGACAATAGCAGTGGGGTATGCGTCAATGATCTGTCCTTTACTAGTATTTTTAGAATCAGATTCTGAATCAGGGTTCGGATCCTTGTCTTTGATCTTGACCACCAATGCCTATTTTGAGCGATATTCATCGGTGTTGTTCCAGGGGATTTTGTGGAAATCACACCATTTTTCGGTGTCCTTCTTTGTCTTCTCGTGACCCTTCTTTTCCTGTGTCTTGGACTGGTTTTCGAGAGACTATTTCTTAGGGACGCCTTTGTCATACTTTGGTTGTTGCGGATTTGTAGACCCAAATTCCCGTTTGTTCTGGTGATTAAATTTTTGTTCAATTTTAACAACATATCAATAAGAAGCACCGAGTGATGAGATGTCCAGAAAATCCATTTCAGTCTGGATGTATCTATGTAGAGCCCCACAATATTTAAGAACCAAATGTCCCTCGAAGTCTTTGATACCCAGCTTGGTGTGCAAGGTATGGAAGGTATTGGTGAACTCCAGAACTGCTTGGCCCCTCTCTTTCCACAGTGTGGTCCATCTCATGTACTGGTCCTCATAGTTGCCAACAGGGTAATACTATTCCTTTACCGCAGCCACAAAAAAATCTCTAGTGGGATCGACCCCATATATTCTAGAATCCTCTGCGGAACATTGATCCCAATAAGTTTACCACCAATGTTTGACATGAGGGAGAGCTTTAAGGAGTGAGAAGGTGATCTTTTCTTTGTCGAAAAAATTGTGAACAGAGAAATAACCTTCTAGCAGAGTTAACCATTTTTCTAGGGCTTCTGCATCTATCTGTCCTTCAAATACAAGAATATCAAAGTTAAATTGTACCTTGAAAGGAGAGGTACCTCCAAAGTGGCCGCTTGATGAAGATCCGCCTGATGCTATTGGTAGGCATTGAAGGATGTGGGAAAAATTCTCCATCATTTCGTCCCTCTGTCGCATGAGAGCTTGCTCAAGCAACAGATGGATATGATCGTCTGCTCCGTCATTTTTCTTTTCTTCCACCATTGAGGGTTTCTTGGGTGTGCGAGAGCGATTGTCTTCAAGAGAGACAAGATCAAGACCCAAATTTCTATACTCGGACCTCGTCGGGGACATGCACTGAAAAAACGATCAAGAGCAACCTGCTCTGATACCACTGATCCAGATTATTTTCGGCACGAAATGAGATCGAAGATATAATAAAGAAATGCACAAAGATATTGCAGATATTCAATAATATAACAGAAATATATCAGATATGCAACCATAAACACAGATATACAATAATACACGATTTCTATAAATGAAATAAATGTACAGAGACTGTAAAATACAAAGTGAAAGACTCGATAGAATGGTGGCAGCTTATCTCTGAGAAGAGATGTGATAGCTACTCGCATTCGCAAGAAGATGATTACAATGAGGTTCTGAAGGCATTTTTACAATAAGCAGGAATGCCAAAAACCCTAGACATCCAAAAACCTAACCCTAGGAGATGAAGCGCCAAAAGTCATGTGGGCCCCATTTGGGTAAGTGAGTACATCAACTTCCCGGGGTCGTAACTTTTGCATACGATCTCCGTTTTATGCGTGTGATAGATCGTTGGAAAGGTATCATCGAGGAGATTCATTTTGGAGGCTCAATAATTCCTTCAACTATAATTAATAACCTTGATCTCGAAAAACCTTCATTTGGAACCTCAAAATGGCCTCGAAAGTTAAAACATGTTAAAAATAGTAAATTGCCAAAATTGCCAGAAAACTGTTTTGAGCCATTTGGAAAAGGTGGGTGGCCACTTATATTCACCTAGATCAATCCTCCCTAATTAGTAAGCAATGGTCTCCATTGCATTGAGTTCCTGGGGGAGAGGGAAAAGAGTTTGTTGAATCTGCATCTTGGTGAGCTGCTTGTCTTGTTGGAGACGTCGCGCTGCTCAGTTTGTGGAAATTTGTCACGAACCTGTTGAGGTTGAGGATGTTTCACTAGTCAAGATACATGAGAGGACGATGTGAAGAAGGAATCTTTGCACTTTGTTGTAGCCTTGTCAACCTTCTTCTATTGGATAGAAGGTGCTTGGGGCAAGGCTGTAGTGTTTGCAGTGTCCTTTTGTTCTCCTTTTGAACAGATTGTGAAGAAGCTAAACTTTGCAGTATGAGATACTACCTTGCGACACTTTTTAGGGTGGAACAATAGTCAAAACTACCTCTGGTATTCTGTAGAGATGACCCCCCAAAGTAACAATGACACTACGGGGTCGAGACTCATAAACATCATGGTGTCTCCACATATATGGTTGGCCCAAGATAACATCACAGACATCCAGTGGGGCAACATCACATAATACCTCATCCTTGAAGGGTTGGATGCCGTATGACAATCGACACTATTGGTTGACACAGAGATCTCGTCCTTGCTGAAGCCACCCGATGTTGTATGGCTGTGGGTGTGGTGTTGTCGACAATCCTAACTGTTTGATGACCTCTGCTGAGATGAGGTTTTTCTGGCTTCTGCTATCAACAATAAAATGCATCGGGGTCCCCTTCACCCACAACTATGAATGAAAAAGGTGCTCCCCCTCTTCAGGATCTGTTGGTTCTTCTGGTTGAATTTCTGTGGCCGCGACAATAACAGTGGGGTCTGCGTCAATGATCTATCCTTTACCAGTATTTTTAGAATCATATTTTGAATCAGGGTTTGGATACTTGTCTTTGATCTCGGCCACCAATGACTTTTTTGAGTGACATTCATTGGTGTTGTTCCAGGGGCTTTTGTGGAAATCACACCATTTTTCAGTGTCCTTCTTTGTCTTCCCATGACCCTTCTTTTCCTGTGTCTTGGACTGGTTTTCGGGAGACTGTTTCTTAGGGACGTCTTTGTCATACTTTGGTTGTTGCGGATTTGCAGACCGAAATTCTTGTTTGTTCTGGTGTTTAAATTTCTGTTCAATTTTAACAGCATATCGATAAGCAACACCGAGTGATGAGATGTCCAGAAAATCCATTTCAGTCTGGATGTATCTGTGTAGAGCCCCATGATATTTCAGAACCAAATGTCGCTCGGAGTCTTTGATACCCATCTTGGTGCGCAGGGTATGGAAGGTATTGGTGAACTCTGGAACTGCTTGGCCCCTCTCTTGCCATAGTGTGGCCCATATCATGTACTAGTCTTCATAGTTGCGAACAGGGTAATACTGTTCCTTTACCGCATCCACAAAAAAATCCCAAGTGGGATCGGCCCCATATATTCCAGAATCCTTTGCGGAACTTTGCTCCCAGTAAGTTTCCCACCAATGTTTGACATGAGGGAGAGCTTTAATGAGTGCGAAGGTGATATTTTCTTTGTTGGAAAAATAATGAACACAAAAATAACCTTCTAGCAGAGTTAACCATTTTTCTAGGGCTTCTGCATCTATCTGTCCTTCAAATACATGAATATCAAAGTTAACTTGTACCTTGAAAGGTGAGGTGCCTCAAAAGTGGTCACTTGATGAAGATGTGCCTGATGCTATCGGTAGGCGTTGAAGGATGTGGGAAAAATTCTCCATCATTTCGTCCCTCTGTCGCATGAGAGCTTGCTCAAGCAACAGATCGATAGGATTGTCTGCTCTGTCGTTTTTCTTTTCTTCCGCCATTGAGGGTTTCTTGGGTGTGTGAGAGTGATTGTCTTCAAGAGAGACAAGCTCAAGACCCAAATTTCTATACTCGGACCTCGTCGGGGACATGCACTGAAAAACGATCAAGAGCAGCCTGCTTTGATACCACTGATCCAGATTATTTTCGACACGAAATGAGATCGGAGATATAATAAAGAAATGCACAGAGATATCGCATATATTCAATAATATAAAAGAAATATATCAGAGATGCAACCATAAACACATATATACAGTAATACACGATTTCTATTAATGAAATAAATGTACAGAGACTATAAAATATAGAGTGAAAGACTTGATAGAATGGTGGAAACTTATCTCTGAGAAGAGATGTGACGGCTACTCGCATTCGAAAGAAAATGATTACAATGAGGCTCTGAAGGCCTTTTTACAATAAGAAGGAATTCCAAAATCCCTAGACATCCAAAAACCTAACCCTAGGAGATGAAGCACCAAAAGTCATGTGGGCCATGTTTGGGTAAGTGAGTATATCAAATTCCTGGGGTCGTAACGTTTGCATACGATCTCTGTTTTATGCGTGTGATAGCTCGTTGGAAAAGTATCGTCGAGGAGATTCATTTTGGGGGCTCAATCATGCCTTTGGCTATCATTGAGAATCTAGATCTCGAAAAACCTTCATTTGGACCCTCAAAATAGCCTCGGAAGTTAAAACCTGCTAAAAATAGTAAATTGCCAAAATTGCCAGAAAACTGTTTTGAGCCATTTGGAAAAGGTGGGTGGCCACCAATATCCACCTGGATCACTAACATGGCCTCGTTTCCAGGACCCATTCTTTATTTTCACCATAGTGATGTTCACGGGGGTGTTGGAGATACTTCACACACACCTAGGATTTATTTTTCCTAAGGTTTTCCCTATATTTATTAGTCATTATTCAGTCTCCTATAGTTTAGGGAGAATATTCCTCTAGGAGAATATTTTCTTCAGTTCACACTTCAGTTTGATCAGTTGAGTGGAGTCTAGATGCGACATTGGGATTACAACCATGCAACATTGGGATCATCACCAACTAATGTGCATTGTCCTTGGGATCATCACCAGACTAGTGAATTACTCATTATTCCTGGATCTCCTCCTCACTTCACTCTGTTTCAGTCAATTAACTGAAGACCGAGAGACTATTTAACTCAGACTAGGTGGTAGTTCACTCCCTTAACTGTCTGAGAGACTAGACTAGGTGGAAGTTTACCCCCATAACTGCTGGTGTGTGTCCAGATCACTCTATACCATGACAATAGCGCATTGGATACTCCTCCAGTGCACATTAGTTGAGTTATACATAGTATATCATGTGTAAATTATCATTCATTCATTTGGTTAATGAGAATTCTTCTATTCTTTCTCTCTTGCTTCTCTTTTCTCATATTTTCTTTGCAAATTGTGTATGTCATTTGCTAGCTAGATCTATTTTGTGCAGGCTCAACACATTTAAAATAATTTTTGGGAATGAAGATTTTTTTCTTCTATTATTCATATTTTTCTCATATGTACTAAATCCTTTTATTTGTTTATGTTTTTTATTGACGTACAATTATGGACAATGTAGATTTTTTTTTTAAGTTTATTTTGGCTATCCATGAATCACTATGCAAGAAGAATTTCTTGGTGCCATACAAAATAAGATCACTATCAACCTTGCATATATTTTTTTTTATCTAAGATGAAGGAAATCATGAGACAATTTCAACATATTTGTGATAGGGAGGCTAGTATAAAACTTAGGAGAGAATGGCTTCAAAGGAAAACATTTCATGCGGTAATAGTTGATGTTAATTGGTGTTGTGTGTCTCATAAATCTGGTTTCACTTTAGAATAGATTACATTCTATTTACCATATAAGAGATTTTTACGACTGTTGGCTTTTGGAAACTAGATTTGATGAAGTTAAAACCTAAATATTTTTTAAATGAAATTCCTTTTTGTTTTATACCCGTCAACTATAAATTATATCCCCTTCCTACTATTGCGAAATGTTATGGAGAGAAAAGTACAATTTTTTTTGAAATATTAGTATTGGTAATTTTTATACTCTTCATTCAAATATTGTTATTTGTAATATTATGTAGAGAAAAGAAGAAAAAAATTGACATATTATTATTGGTAATTTTTATAAATATTTTTTCAATATCTCATATTATGAAAATGTCAACACCAAACATAAACTTTATTACTCTTTGAAATTTTTGTATGTGTTGTTCCATTCAAGTCAATCATCTTATTACTTTTAAAATGTCTCTATATGGAATAATATTAAAGTTAACCTCTTCAATTGTGAATCTCAAATAAAACCTCTTGTATTTTTACTCCTCAATGTCCCAATGTCATAATGTCATTTAAGACTGCCATATTATCATTTTCTGTTGTGCTGAGACATTTCATTGTACCCCACCTTACTATTATTTTTTATTGTCACAAGGTCACAAATATTGATGTTAGATACCTAATTAAACATCTCACTAAAACATAACCCTTAAGGAATGTCACAAGATAACATACCCTTAATTAACATCACAATGTGATGTAACCATAGACTAACATATCAATTCAACATAACAAAATGAAGATGAATGCCACATTATGACATAATCATTGGGGAATTTCACAATCTAGCATAACCCTTGACAAACATCATAATGAATTTCACAATGCATCATGTCCATTCATGATCATCTCACTGAAACATAACCCTTAAGAAATGTTGCAAAGTGACATAACCCTAAATTAACATCACATTGTGATGTACCATCAATGACTATAACAATTTGACATAACACAATGAATTTGAACATCAAAATGGGACATATTAATTGGGGAACATCACAATCCAACCTATCCCTTGACAAATGTCACAATTTCATAATGCATCATGGCCATTCAGAAACAACAATGAAACATAACCCTTAAGGAATGTCACAAGTTGACAAAACCATTATTGAACATCACAATCTGTCATAACCTTAGAAGGAAATATCAATTAGACATAACACAATGAAGATGAATGTCACAAAGTGACATATTCATTGTGGAATACCACAATCTAACATAACCTTTTTTGAACATCACATTGTGACAAAATGCTTGAGAAAAGTCACAATGTGTCTAAAGTCAACCATAGCCTAAAAAAACATCATAATCCAACATAACCCTTAACGAACATTGAAATCTAACAAAACCCTTGACATCCAATGAGAAATGTGATGACCATAACCCAACATCATAATGTGTTAAACATATCCCAACATAACCCATTGCAACCATCACAATGTGATGTACATAATCAACATTGCAATGTGTCGAACATAACCCAACGTCGAAATGTGATGAACATAACCCATTGTTAGAAGGAGACAAATAGAACTTAACATTGCAATGAAACATAACCCTTTACTAATGTTGCATTGTGATAAAAGTCAACCATAATTGACCATGTCCATAGTGAACTATGACCAAATAAAGACAACCATGGTTAACAAAAGTCAACCATGATAAACATCATTATATGAAAAAACCATTAAGGAACTTCACAATCTAACTTTCCCCTTGAGGAACATCACATTGTGACATAACCATTGAGTAACATTGAAATCCAACATATCCTTCATGAACATCATAATGCGACATAACCCTTAAAAAACATTGCAATTCAACATAAGTCCACCAAGATGAATGTCGTTATGAGACATAACCATTAAGGAACATCACAAATGTGACGTAAGCCTTGATGAATGTCATAATGTGACATACACATTGAGGAACATAACAATTCCATATAATCCAACCAAGATGAATATCATGATGCATCATGACCATTTATGAACATCCCATTGAAATATAACCCTTAAGGAATGTCAAAAGGTGGAAAACCCTTAGTAAACGTCGAAATGTGATGTAACCATTAAGGAATAAAGCATTAAACATAACAAATGAATATGAATGTACCAATGCAACATAATCATTTGGGAACATCACAATCCAACATAACTCTTGAGTAACATTGTAATGTGACATAGCTCTTAATGGATGTCACTTTTTGTCACAACCCTTTAGGTACATAACAATTCAATATAAGTCAACCATGATGAACATGGTCAATCACAATCATCCATGGCTAACCATGTCCAACCATGGTCAACCAAAGTAAATCATAGTCAACCTAAGTCATCCATGTTCAATCATAGTCAAACATGTTCAACCATTGTCAAACATGTTCGAACATGGTCAATTATAGCAAAAACACTTGTAGCAAACCAAAGTCAACCAAGTTCAACCATAGTAAAACAAACATAAACCAAATACGACCATAAGTCGACCATAGTAAACCAAAGTTAACCATAAGTTGACCATAGTAGACTAATTTCAACCATAGTAAACCAAATATAAAACAAAGTCAACCACATGTTGACCATAGTGAACCATAGTAACCCAAAGTCAACTATGGCAAACCAAAGTTAACCATGGTCAATTGTGGTCCACCATGTTCAACCATAGACAACCATGGTCAACCAAAGATAACCATAGTAAATCATGGTCAACCTTGTCATCAATAGTCAACCACAATCAACATGGGAATCCATAGTTAACAAGGTCACCCATGGTCTACCATAGTCAAATGTGGTCAACCGAATTCAACAATGTATACTACAATATTATATGAGACTAAAGAAACCTTTGTTGTATAAAAAATGATAGAATAGAGGTCCACGATAAACAAAATGTCAAAAAATAATTGTTATGATTATTGGTAACCCATTGTCATACCAAATGGGCACTATAAAGGGCCATGTTAAACAAAATGTTTGATTTTTATAGACAACCATTTCAAAATATAAAACTTGTAACATTAAATAACATTGATCATTGTCCATTGCTCATGTTGTTTTCATTGTTTGAGTTGCTACCGTTCCTCACTTGTTCATCATGTGTAGGGGATGTTGTACTTTGGTTATATGTAATGTTTTGATGATTAGTTTGATTTTGTTTGACCTCTTCATCTTCCATCTACACACATATAAATAAAGTGTAATGAGTATATCTATATTTATAGTGTATTATACATGATCGTGGGAATCAATAAACTTAAAATAGCATTATGTCCTTCATAAGCAATACACATTCTTTCAAAGTCGTGCTTCATGTCATCTCACAACATATCTTCTTATCACTCCACACAATACTTTGTTTAATATGATTTTTATGCACCAAGACAAAGTTTAGATATAATTAAAAGTTTATTATTGTTCCAATATTTATAAAAGAGGGTATCTAGAACAACATATCTACTTAAAATTTGTTAAATTAACCTTTGTTACTCCATCATATGCTCACAATTCATACTTATTCTAATGTCAATCAAACGGTCAAATGTTTTTTTTTTTGTGTGAACACTTGTAGAAAACAACCATGGGAATTTGTAATTTGATTGCAATATAAAAATCATATAGATACAAAATGTTAAATAAGGAAAAAGGCAAGTACTCCTCACAATTTTTGGGATCAACCCTTTTATGCATTATTGTTTCGTGTTATGCAATGAATGGTTTCCATTTTGTTGTATTTTATACAAAAACAAAAAAATTGAATTGAGTTTATCACACAATAAAACTCATTGATTAAACACATAAAAAAATCAATGATTACATATTGTTGATGCATGTTGTTGTTGGGATGACTCTTCAAGGGAATTTGTGAATTTGTGAATAAATCAAGGGAGAATTTGTTGATATGAAGATAATGAAGTTGCATACTTGAAATTTCTCCTTTGAAGATTGGTATGCAACCCATGGTGACCCCTTACGAATCAGGCTCTTCAAAAAATCTATCCACTTCAATATCTTACTTTGTTAATGTCTCATGCAAAAGTCTCCCCTCTAACTTTTAGCACAACAATGGAGTAGGGTTTTGTTTAACTCACTTTTACAAAATGAAAATCTCATATTTCTTTGGTTTGCTTTTTGGGTGCATTGATGAAAAACACATTATCATTTTTTAAAAATATTTTTTCAGCTAGTGATGCGTCCTTCACTATTAAGTGCATTAGTGAACTATAAGACATTAGATTAGGAGTAACACATTTCAACATGGAAGTGTAAACCTCCACAAATAACACTCTAGGAATGATTTTCTTTATGATAGTTTTAGTGTAGGATTATGTTTGGTGTGCAATAAAGTTGAGTGCAATAGTGTGTTTTGTGTCAATGACCCCACCACTGCAAATAATATAAATCGATGCAATGATTACTTAAATAAGTCTTATAAGGCATGCTTGAAGTAAGAGTGTTACATGCTTTCATACTTTTCTTATAAGAATGTAGACATATATTGATTGTGGCTTTGTCTCAAATACATGGGGAAAAATAGTAATATCAAATGGTCGATTTTTTGAATTCCTCATTCAATCAAGTTCATCATGTTCTCCTTTTCCCTTTACTATAAGTCAAGATTTTATTTATATTTGGATTATTGATTGCATATTTTTTTTCCATGAAATACGTATGCTGGGGAAACCCATTGAGCACTTCCACTCATTCTGAAGATGGTACCCAGGGTAAACCATATTTTGCAGAAGCTCGAGGCTTTGTCAACATAGGGCTCAAGAAAATTACAACAATATACTTGTTAAGAGGTCAACATGTCACTTGTGGGAATTGAACCTAGATGGGGAGGATAATAATCATTCCTCCCAACCACCCAAGCTAGACCCAATTAACAATTATTTATTGAGTATATGGTACCTTTGCATGTGATTTAAATAATTGTGAATTGACTTTTGTATGATCCTAATTCGGGATCAAGTTTGGATGGGCATGATATTCCACCAATCCAACATATACCAAAATGATTCAAGCTCTTCTTCAAAGTAAGATACCATAGAAAAATGGTAAATGAAAATGGAGAGCCACTTTACCCTGCCAACTATAACATGCCATGTTCTAGCAACTGTCTTAGGCCAATGGTAATTCACCATAAACCGGATCTCTTTTATGACACCCCAATAGTAAGTGGCTATTTAAAATGTAAAGGATTGAAGGTGAACCCTCAACGTGTCACTTTCTCCCATTATGTTAATGACAAACTAGGTCTAATAAGTCCCAGTACTCTCAAGGATCTAATAGGTGATATAAAAAAGACACAAAGGAACACTTCCATGTGCCCCTTTTTATAAAATATAGAAGCTAAATCAACTATGTTTCATTCAATCATGTTCTTTTATTGAGTCAACTAAGAGTTATAGTGAACTAAAATACAATATCAATACTACTGAAAACATCTATACTAGAATATCCAAAAAGTTGTATGAGATGAGAGAAACAATGTTCAAGTACACACCAAGGTCAGTTCGATTATTAGAGGGTAGTGAGGACTTATCATTTCCTATCCAAATGCAAATAAAATACCAAACATGTTACAATCATGCTTTGTATGGCACTTAGGGGTCTTCCTTGCCTATACCCGATCTTGGGATTGAATTGACCTTTTGTGGTAATATAATTACATGTTTTCCAAGTATAAAATAGATGTTGCAAATCTTGGTTTGTTTATCCTTTCACATGTGTTTGTTTCTCCAAAATACTAAATATTACTTATGCCATTTTGTCGTCCTATTTATAGTTGGTATAATTACTTAAATATTATTAAATACAAACATAGCATTTCCATGCATACTATATGCATAAACAATTATTCTTCCAAAATCTTTGACATGAAGAACTTGTTATTATCAATGGTTTTCCATACAGTCATGGCAACAATGTAGGGTTTATAAATAGTTGTAGGTTATAATTGTTTAGTTGAAATTGTTCATTTTAGGAACACTCCAATGACAAATAATTCTTTATGAAAACGAAGGCATCATGATTCATTGTTGTGCATGAAATACATAGTATTTTCTCCTAGTGATGAGTTATTAATAAACTATAACTTTTATACACCGCCAAACTCTTGTAAAATGATGATTACATAGGGACTACTTTTATGTGTGCCCTTGGGGCATAAGAAAAATATCACGACTAATTGTATTTTTGAATTTTCAATGGAATTAATGTAAAATTCTTGCTTAATTCAATATTTGTTTTCTAAAGTGGTTGGTTGCATGTGTATTGGAAAAATATTTCCATGCTTCTAATGCATGTTTGGTCTAGTGTGTGAACACAATAAATTGTGTTTACTATTATCATTGGTTTAATATTCAATATTTTTTCAATAAAGATTAAGACAATGAGTGAAATTTTTATCATCTATCATTTGTTGGGATATTTAGACACTTGGAAGTTAGTTAAGTTCAACTTGGTGCAATATGTCTTTAGGTAAAGTGTGTTTATTTTGTGTGCTTTTATAATTATCTAATCTGATGGTCATGATCGTGTTCCAGATATAAAGTGATACAACGATTCATCTTCTCCTTGATATTAATGACACTTGAACTATGGCTCAATACTCGATTGGTCCATGATCTCTATCTAAAGAGCATGTATGATCAATTGTGAGAGATTCATATGTAAACTATTTTACTTTGCATTACTATATTCCTTCAAGTGGCCATGTTGGTTAGGGTTGCAGATTGTTTCCCTCTTTGAGGGTTTTAACAAAGTAATACATTGGTGTATTGACCTTTGATATGTTTGCGTGAGAAGTTCCCTTAAGGTGTTCAACATGTGTGGATATAACTTGTTTATTGAACAGGGTGTCAAATCTCTTTTGAAGAGCCACTCTCATTTTTGATCGAAATACTGAACTTATGTCACTGAATGCATCAAAGGAATTTGTGTTCTACAATTTCTTTGCAATTTTGGGTCAAAAGAACCACTCCAATGTCTCCAAAGTACCATTTTTAGTTTGCAACCTTTTCATTTCACCCGAAAAGGTTTTTATTTTCCCAAGTTACAATTATTTATATCAAATACAAAGGTATATAGTTTCATTTTTTTGTTCTTTAATATCTCTTTGATACTATTTTATTTCATTTCAGATTTTCTATTATATTTTCGGTTTGCTCTCTTTTCGATCTACATATTCTCTTTGCCCTGCACCTTGTGAGTTCTTAATAAATTAGAAACATAGTGGAAACTTTTCTTACATATGTATGCTCTTTTACTTGCCCCTTGTGTGATCTTAGCAAATCAGAAACAAGGGGGAAAGTTGCATTGATTGAGTAGACTAACCTAGATCTAACCCCGAGGTTATAAAGTTTTGATATATTTTTTTTCAAAAAATTGTGTTTTTTCGTGTGTATGCATTGGCATTTGAATTTTTTTACAAGGAAAAACAAGGGTTTAGAGGTAAGCATGCACTTAAGGAGGCTGTGAGTAAAAGAAGAAATAATAAGAAAAAAGAGGACCCCTTTCTCCTGTCTATCATTTATTATATTCTTTGTAATAAATCACTTGGTTAAAATGTATTTCACTGAAATAAAGGTCTTGGTTTCAAGTCTTTCTTTTCTATTAAGTTTTTTTTTTTCTAAAAGTACATGCAATTTTAAGTCGTGAGATAACTTTATTGTTTTTTTAAGTTATATTTTGCATGTAACTTTAAGTTATAAAGTAAATTCATGGAAAAAATGATCCTCACTTATTTTATAAAAGTGGGTCACTTATTTTATTATAAAATTAAACTATTTGGAGCTTATATACAAAGTTAGAAAATGACTTATTTTATAAACGTGGGTCACTTATTTCTTGTAAAAGTTAGTCAACGAGGAGAATTATTTTTACTTTTTACAACTCAACAACCTCATTGTGCACCCATCACCACGCGAATCATCCTCCACCTACCATGTGCACCCATCGCCACACGAATCATCCTCCACCTACCATGTGCACCCTTGTTACTTTTTATGCCTTTCTTCAAAAAGGCATAACTTTGACATCCAAAGTTTGTTTTTTGTGTCATTTTTTTGAAATTGTCTATTTTTTTTTAGATTTTTCCATTTGGATAATTAGTTTTTGCTTTTGAATCCATATTATCATATGGCTAGTCCAAGTGAGACCATGCTTACCAATTCAAAGAATTTCTCATGGAAACCCATATGGTGGATTTCCTATGAAGTAGGAGACTTTACCAAGTAACCTTGGGAACATAAATTGACCCAATTCAACCATCAAAGAGAGTTGATTGGGATAATAAAAATGATGAAGCATGTTTATTAATCAGAATATCCATCTCTAGTGATCTATAGTTTCACTTTCAAGGAATAAAGAAACCAGATGTAGCTTGATAAAAGCTGGAAAAAGTGTTTGGTAAACACAATGAGATTCAAGCCTATCAAATCAAAAACCAATTGATTTCTTTAAATCCTAGTGATTTCTCTAGCATTTAATACTTTCTATCTAGGTTTAAAACACTCAGAATTTTACTTGAAGAATGTAAGATAACAAAGAATGATGAACAACTTATATATGCTATTCTTGCTAAGCTTAGCAATTCCTAGGCTATTTACTAGTCAAGTGGTTACTTATAAAATGACATCTTTTGAATCTTTTTGTGATTATTTGATTAGAGAATAAGATAATCTCTTGAATTTTGGAGTGATCAGAATTGCAAGTACATCTAGAAAATCCTTTGTAGCACAATATAAGCAATGCCCCGAGCATTCGAAGAAGTAACATCCTCACAACAACAAAAAAATAAGGTTTCCAAACCCTCTCATCCAACTTCTACTCCCAATGGTGATAAAGGAACTACATCAAAACACAAGAAGACTAAGAGACATTGTAATTTTTGTGGGGGAGATGGTCATCTAGAGTTTAAATGTTTCAAGAAGATGGAAGCATTAGAAGTAACGGTGAATAATAAGAACATCAATCTTGATCTTCCTCCTTCTAACTCTTATTCTCACGGACATGCACTTTATGCTTTTGGTTTTTTCTTCAATGTAATAGTTACTTCTTCTTCTAATGAGTGGCTTATTGAGTCTGGAGCATCTTATCATATGGTTAATGATAAAACCATCTTTTATTCTCTTAATAAATGTAACACCAAACACATATTTGTTGGCAATGACAAATCTCTTAATGTTATAGTGTTTGGAATAGTTCGTCTAAATGATGGCCATTTTAATGATGTATTACATGTTCCAAGTTTGTCCCCCAACTTTCTATCAGTATATCAAATCACTTACTTAGGTGAATGTAAATCAATAGAATTTTAACATCACCAAGTTGTAATCAAGGATTTAAAAGATCCTAAGCATATCGAATTGTTGATGATGTTACTAGGCTATACAAGTTTTACAA
>ML785720.1:434741-459884 GCA_009831015.1 Picea engelmannii
TTCTTTATTTTCACCATAGTGATGTTCACGGGGGTGTTGGAGATACTTCACACACACCTAGGATTTATTTTTCCTAAGGTTTTCCCTATATTTATTAGTCATTATTCAGTCTCCTATAGTTTAGGGAGAATATTCCTCTAGGAGAATATTTTCTTCAGTTCACACTTCAGTTTGATCAGTTGAGTGGAGTCTAGATGCGACATTGGGATTACAACCATGCAACATTGGGATCATCACCAACTAATGTGCATTGTCCTTGGGATCATCACCAGACTAGTGAATTACTCATTATTCCTGGATCTCCTCCTCACTTCACTCTGTTTCAGTCAATTAACTGAAGACCGAGAGACTATTTAACTCAGACTAGGTGGTAGTTCACTCCCTTAACTGTCTGAGAGACTAGACTAGGTGGAAGTTTACCCCCATAACTGCTGGTGTGTGTCCAGATCACTCTATACCATGACAATAGCGCATTGGATACTCCTCCAGTGCACATTAGTTGAGTTATACATAGTATATCATGTGTAAATTATCATTCATTCATTTGGTTAATGAGAATTCTTCTATTCTTTCTCTCTTGCTTCTCTTTTCTCATATTTTCTTTGCAAATTGTGTATGTCATTTGCTAGCTAGATCTATTTTGTGCAGGCTCAACACATTTAAAATAATTTTTGGGAATGAAGATTTTTTTCTTCTATTATTCATATTTTTCTCATATGTACTAAATCCTTTTATTTGTTTATGTTTTTTATTGACGTACAATTATGGACAATGTAGATTTTTTTTTTAAGTTTATTTTGGCTATCCATGAATCACTATGCAAGAAGAATTTCTTGGTGCCATACAAAATAAGATCACTATCAACCTTGCATATATTTTTTTTTATCTAAGATGAAGGAAATCATGAGACAATTTCAACATATTTGTGATAGGGAGGCTAGTATAAAACTTAGGAGAGAATGGCTTCAAAGGAAAACATTTCATGCGGTAATAGTTGATGTTAATTGGTGTTGTGTGTCTCATAAATCTGGTTTCACTTTAGAATAGATTACATTCTATTTACCATATAAGAGATTTTTACGACTGTTGGCTTTTGGAAACTAGATTTGATGAAGTTAAAACCTAAATATTTTTTAAATGAAATTCCTTTTTGTTTTATACCCGTCAACTATAAATTATATCCCCTTCCTACTATTGCGAAATGTTATGGAGAGAAAAGTACAATTTTTTTTGAAATATTAGTATTGGTAATTTTTATACTCTTCATTCAAATATTGTTATTTGTAATATTATGTAGAGAAAAGAAGAAAAAAATTGACATATTATTATTGGTAATTTTTATAAATATTTTTTCAATATCTCATATTATGAAAATGTCAACACCAAACATAAACTTTATTACTCTTTGAAATTTTTGTATGTGTTGTTCCATTCAAGTCAATCATCTTATTACTTTTAAAATGTCTCTATATGGAATAATATTAAAGTTAACCTCTTCAATTGTGAATCTCAAATAAAACCTCTTGTATTTTTACTCCTCAATGTCCCAATGTCATAATGTCATTTAAGACTGCCATATTATCATTTTCTGTTGTGCTGAGACATTTCATTGTACCCCACCTTACTATTATTTTTTATTGTCACAAGGTCACAAATATTGATGTTAGATACCTAATTAAACATCTCACTAAAACATAACCCTTAAGGAATGTCACAAGATAACATACCCTTAATTAACATCACAATGTGATGTAACCATAGACTAACATATCAATTCAACATAACAAAATGAAGATGAATGCCACATTATGACATAATCATTGGGGAATTTCACAATCTAGCATAACCCTTGACAAACATCATAATGAATTTCACAATGCATCATGTCCATTCATGATCATCTCACTGAAACATAACCCTTAAGAAATGTTGCAAAGTGACATAACCCTAAATTAACATCACATTGTGATGTACCATCAATGACTATAACAATTTGACATAACACAATGAATTTGAACATCAAAATGGGACATATTAATTGGGGAACATCACAATCCAACCTATCCCTTGACAAATGTCACAATTTCATAATGCATCATGGCCATTCAGAAACAACAATGAAACATAACCCTTAAGGAATGTCACAAGTTGACAAAACCATTATTGAACATCACAATCTGTCATAACCTTAGAAGGAAATATCAATTAGACATAACACAATGAAGATGAATGTCACAAAGTGACATATTCATTGTGGAATACCACAATCTAACATAACCTTTTTTGAACATCACATTGTGACAAAATGCTTGAGAAAAGTCACAATGTGTCTAAAGTCAACCATAGCCTAAAAAAACATCATAATCCAACATAACCCTTAACGAACATTGAAATCTAACAAAACCCTTGACATCCAATGAGAAATGTGATGACCATAACCCAACATCATAATGTGTTAAACATATCCCAACATAACCCATTGCAACCATCACAATGTGATGTACATAATCAACATTGCAATGTGTCGAACATAACCCAACGTCGAAATGTGATGAACATAACCCATTGTTAGAAGGAGACAAATAGAACTTAACATTGCAATGAAACATAACCCTTTACTAATGTTGCATTGTGATAAAAGTCAACCATAATTGACCATGTCCATAGTGAACTATGACCAAATAAAGACAACCATGGTTAACAAAAGTCAACCATGATAAACATCATTATATGAAAAAACCATTAAGGAACTTCACAATCTAACTTTCCCCTTGAGGAACATCACATTGTGACATAACCATTGAGTAACATTGAAATCCAACATATCCTTCATGAACATCATAATGCGACATAACCCTTAAAAAACATTGCAATTCAACATAAGTCCACCAAGATGAATGTCGTTATGAGACATAACCATTAAGGAACATCACAAATGTGACGTAAGCCTTGATGAATGTCATAATGTGACATACACATTGAGGAACATAACAATTCCATATAATCCAACCAAGATGAATATCATGATGCATCATGACCATTTATGAACATCCCATTGAAATATAACCCTTAAGGAATGTCAAAAGGTGGAAAACCCTTAGTAAACGTCGAAATGTGATGTAACCATTAAGGAATAAAGCATTAAACATAACAAATGAATATGAATGTACCAATGCAACATAATCATTTGGGAACATCACAATCCAACATAACTCTTGAGTAACATTGTAATGTGACATAGCTCTTAATGGATGTCACTTTTTGTCACAACCCTTTAGGTACATAACAATTCAATATAAGTCAACCATGATGAACATGGTCAATCACAATCATCCATGGCTAACCATGTCCAACCATGGTCAACCAAAGTAAATCATAGTCAACCTAAGTCATCCATGTTCAATCATAGTCAAACATGTTCAACCATTGTCAAACATGTTCGAACATGGTCAATTATAGCAAAAACACTTGTAGCAAACCAAAGTCAACCAAGTTCAACCATAGTAAAACAAACATAAACCAAATACGACCATAAGTCGACCATAGTAAACCAAAGTTAACCATAAGTTGACCATAGTAGACTAATTTCAACCATAGTAAACCAAATATAAAACAAAGTCAACCACATGTTGACCATAGTGAACCATAGTAACCCAAAGTCAACTATGGCAAACCAAAGTTAACCATGGTCAATTGTGGTCCACCATGTTCAACCATAGACAACCATGGTCAACCAAAGATAACCATAGTAAATCATGGTCAACCTTGTCATCAATAGTCAACCACAATCAACATGGGAATCCATAGTTAACAAGGTCACCCATGGTCTACCATAGTCAAATGTGGTCAACCGAATTCAACAATGTATACTACAATATTATATGAGACTAAAGAAACCTTTGTTGTATAAAAAATGATAGAATAGAGGTCCACGATAAACAAAATGTCAAAAAATAATTGTTATGATTATTGGTAACCCATTGTCATACCAAATGGGCACTATAAAGGGCCATGTTAAACAAAATGTTTGATTTTTATAGACAACCATTTCAAAATATAAAACTTGTAACATTAAATAACATTGATCATTGTCCATTGCTCATGTTGTTTTCATTGTTTGAGTTGCTACCGTTCCTCACTTGTTCATCATGTGTAGGGGATGTTGTACTTTGGTTATATGTAATGTTTTGATGATTAGTTTGATTTTGTTTGACCTCTTCATCTTCCATCTACACACATATAAATAAAGTGTAATGAGTATATCTATATTTATAGTGTATTATACATGATCGTGGGAATCAATAAACTTAAAATAGCATTATGTCCTTCATAAGCAATACACATTCTTTCAAAGTCGTGCTTCATGTCATCTCACAACATATCTTCTTATCACTCCACACAATACTTTGTTTAATATGATTTTTATGCACCAAGACAAAGTTTAGATATAATTAAAAGTTTATTATTGTTCCAATATTTATAAAAGAGGGTATCTAGAACAACATATCTACTTAAAATTTGTTAAATTAACCTTTGTTACTCCATCATATGCTCACAATTCATACTTATTCTAATGTCAATCAAACGGTCAAATGTTTTTTTTTTTGTGTGAACACTTGTAGAAAACAACCATGGGAATTTGTAATTTGATTGCAATATAAAAATCATATAGATACAAAATGTTAAATAAGGAAAAAGGCAAGTACTCCTCACAATTTTTGGGATCAACCCTTTTATGCATTATTGTTTCGTGTTATGCAATGAATGGTTTCCATTTTGTTGTATTTTATACAAAAACAAAAAAATTGAATTGAGTTTATCACACAATAAAACTCATTGATTAAACACATAAAAAAATCAATGATTACATATTGTTGATGCATGTTGTTGTTGGGATGACTCTTCAAGGGAATTTGTGAATTTGTGAATAAATCAAGGGAGAATTTGTTGATATGAAGATAATGAAGTTGCATACTTGAAATTTCTCCTTTGAAGATTGGTATGCAACCCATGGTGACCCCTTACGAATCAGGCTCTTCAAAAAATCTATCCACTTCAATATCTTACTTTGTTAATGTCTCATGCAAAAGTCTCCCCTCTAACTTTTAGCACAACAATGGAGTAGGGTTTTGTTTAACTCACTTTTACAAAATGAAAATCTCATATTTCTTTGGTTTGCTTTTTGGGTGCATTGATGAAAAACACATTATCATTTTTTAAAAATATTTTTTCAGCTAGTGATGCGTCCTTCACTATTAAGTGCATTAGTGAACTATAAGACATTAGATTAGGAGTAACACATTTCAACATGGAAGTGTAAACCTCCACAAATAACACTCTAGGAATGATTTTCTTTATGATAGTTTTAGTGTAGGATTATGTTTGGTGTGCAATAAAGTTGAGTGCAATAGTGTGTTTTGTGTCAATGACCCCACCACTGCAAATAATATAAATCGATGCAATGATTACTTAAATAAGTCTTATAAGGCATGCTTGAAGTAAGAGTGTTACATGCTTTCATACTTTTCTTATAAGAATGTAGACATATATTGATTGTGGCTTTGTCTCAAATACATGGGGAAAAATAGTAATATCAAATGGTCGATTTTTTGAATTCCTCATTCAATCAAGTTCATCATGTTCTCCTTTTCCCTTTACTATAAGTCAAGATTTTATTTATATTTGGATTATTGATTGCATATTTTTTTTCCATGAAATACGTATGCTGGGGAAACCCATTGAGCACTTCCACTCATTCTGAAGATGGTACCCAGGGTAAACCATATTTTGCAGAAGCTCGAGGCTTTGTCAACATAGGGCTCAAGAAAATTACAACAATATACTTGTTAAGAGGTCAACATGTCACTTGTGGGAATTGAACCTAGATGGGGAGGATAATAATCATTCCTCCCAACCACCCAAGCTAGACCCAATTAACAATTATTTATTGAGTATATGGTACCTTTGCATGTGATTTAAATAATTGTGAATTGACTTTTGTATGATCCTAATTCGGGATCAAGTTTGGATGGGCATGATATTCCACCAATCCAACATATACCAAAATGATTCAAGCTCTTCTTCAAAGTAAGATACCATAGAAAAATGGTAAATGAAAATGGAGAGCCACTTTACCCTGCCAACTATAACATGCCATGTTCTAGCAACTGTCTTAGGCCAATGGTAATTCACCATAAACCGGATCTCTTTTATGACACCCCAATAGTAAGTGGCTATTTAAAATGTAAAGGATTGAAGGTGAACCCTCAACGTGTCACTTTCTCCCATTATGTTAATGACAAACTAGGTCTAATAAGTCCCAGTACTCTCAAGGATCTAATAGGTGATATAAAAAAGACACAAAGGAACACTTCCATGTGCCCCTTTTTATAAAATATAGAAGCTAAATCAACTATGTTTCATTCAATCATGTTCTTTTATTGAGTCAACTAAGAGTTATAGTGAACTAAAATACAATATCAATACTACTGAAAACATCTATACTAGAATATCCAAAAAGTTGTATGAGATGAGAGAAACAATGTTCAAGTACACACCAAGGTCAGTTCGATTATTAGAGGGTAGTGAGGACTTATCATTTCCTATCCAAATGCAAATAAAATACCAAACATGTTACAATCATGCTTTGTATGGCACTTAGGGGTCTTCCTTGCCTATACCCGATCTTGGGATTGAATTGACCTTTTGTGGTAATATAATTACATGTTTTCCAAGTATAAAATAGATGTTGCAAATCTTGGTTTGTTTATCCTTTCACATGTGTTTGTTTCTCCAAAATACTAAATATTACTTATGCCATTTTGTCGTCCTATTTATAGTTGGTATAATTACTTAAATATTATTAAATACAAACATAGCATTTCCATGCATACTATATGCATAAACAATTATTCTTCCAAAATCTTTGACATGAAGAACTTGTTATTATCAATGGTTTTCCATACAGTCATGGCAACAATGTAGGGTTTATAAATAGTTGTAGGTTATAATTGTTTAGTTGAAATTGTTCATTTTAGGAACACTCCAATGACAAATAATTCTTTATGAAAACGAAGGCATCATGATTCATTGTTGTGCATGAAATACATAGTATTTTCTCCTAGTGATGAGTTATTAATAAACTATAACTTTTATACACCGCCAAACTCTTGTAAAATGATGATTACATAGGGACTACTTTTATGTGTGCCCTTGGGGCATAAGAAAAATATCACGACTAATTGTATTTTTGAATTTTCAATGGAATTAATGTAAAATTCTTGCTTAATTCAATATTTGTTTTCTAAAGTGGTTGGTTGCATGTGTATTGGAAAAATATTTCCATGCTTCTAATGCATGTTTGGTCTAGTGTGTGAACACAATAAATTGTGTTTACTATTATCATTGGTTTAATATTCAATATTTTTTCAATAAAGATTAAGACAATGAGTGAAATTTTTATCATCTATCATTTGTTGGGATATTTAGACACTTGGAAGTTAGTTAAGTTCAACTTGGTGCAATATGTCTTTAGGTAAAGTGTGTTTATTTTGTGTGCTTTTATAATTATCTAATCTGATGGTCATGATCGTGTTCCAGATATAAAGTGATACAACGATTCATCTTCTCCTTGATATTAATGACACTTGAACTATGGCTCAATACTCGATTGGTCCATGATCTCTATCTAAAGAGCATGTATGATCAATTGTGAGAGATTCATATGTAAACTATTTTACTTTGCATTACTATATTCCTTCAAGTGGCCATGTTGGTTAGGGTTGCAGATTGTTTCCCTCTTTGAGGGTTTTAACAAAGTAATACATTGGTGTATTGACCTTTGATATGTTTGCGTGAGAAGTTCCCTTAAGGTGTTCAACATGTGTGGATATAACTTGTTTATTGAACAGGGTGTCAAATCTCTTTTGAAGAGCCACTCTCATTTTTGATCGAAATACTGAACTTATGTCACTGAATGCATCAAAGGAATTTGTGTTCTACAATTTCTTTGCAATTTTGGGTCAAAAGAACCACTCCAATGTCTCCAAAGTACCATTTTTAGTTTGCAACCTTTTCATTTCACCCGAAAAGGTTTTTATTTTCCCAAGTTACAATTATTTATATCAAATACAAAGGTATATAGTTTCATTTTTTTGTTCTTTAATATCTCTTTGATACTATTTTATTTCATTTCAGATTTTCTATTATATTTTCGGTTTGCTCTCTTTTCGATCTACATATTCTCTTTGCCCTGCACCTTGTGAGTTCTTAATAAATTAGAAACATAGTGGAAACTTTTCTTACATATGTATGCTCTTTTACTTGCCCCTTGTGTGATCTTAGCAAATCAGAAACAAGGGGGAAAGTTGCATTGATTGAGTAGACTAACCTAGATCTAACCCCGAGGTTATAAAGTTTTGATATATTTTTTTTCAAAAAATTGTGTTTTTTCGTGTGTATGCATTGGCATTTGAATTTTTTTACAAGGAAAAACAAGGGTTTAGAGGTAAGCATGCACTTAAGGAGGCTGTGAGTAAAAGAAGAAATAATAAGAAAAAAGAGGACCCCTTTCTCCTGTCTATCATTTATTATATTCTTTGTAATAAATCACTTGGTTAAAATGTATTTCACTGAAATAAAGGTCTTGGTTTCAAGTCTTTCTTTTCTATTAAGTTTTTTTTTTTCTAAAAGTACATGCAATTTTAAGTCGTGAGATAACTTTATTGTTTTTTTAAGTTATATTTTGCATGTAACTTTAAGTTATAAAGTAAATTCATGGAAAAAATGATCCTCACTTATTTTATAAAAGTGGGTCACTTATTTTATTATAAAATTAAACTATTTGGAGCTTATATACAAAGTTAGAAAATGACTTATTTTATAAACGTGGGTCACTTATTTCTTGTAAAAGTTAGTCAACGAGGAGAATTATTTTTACTTTTTACAACTCAACAACCTCATTGTGCACCCATCACCACGCGAATCATCCTCCACCTACCATGTGCACCCATCGCCACACGAATCATCCTCCACCTACCATGTGCACCCTTGTTACTTTTTATGCCTTTCTTCAAAAAGGCATAACTTTGACATCCAAAGTTTGTTTTTTGTGTCATTTTTTTGAAATTGTCTATTTTTTTTTAGATTTTTCCATTTGGATAATTAGTTTTTGCTTTTGAATCCATATTATCATATGGCTAGTCCAAGTGAGACCATGCTTACCAATTCAAAGAAT
The DNA here is from genome assembly GCA_009831015.1 of Picea engelmannii. Lineage (NCBI taxonomy): Eukaryota > Viridiplantae > Streptophyta > Pinopsida > Pinales > Pinaceae > Picea > Picea engelmannii. Next base: position 443,977 of record ML785720.1, read on the forward strand.
TTCTCATGGAAACCCATATGGTGGATTTCCTATGAAGTAGGAGACTTTACCAAGTAACCTTGGGAACATAAATTGACCCAATTCAACCATCAAAGAGAGTTGATTGGGATAATAAAAATGATGAAGCATGTTTATTAATCAGAATATCCATCTCTAGTGATCTATAGTTTCACTTTCAAGGAATAAAGAAACCAGATGTAGCTTGATAAAAGCTGGAAAAAGTGTTTGGTAAACACAATGAGATTCAAGCCTATCAAATCAAAAACCAATTGATTTCTTTAAATCCTAGTGATTTCTCTAGCATTTAATACTTTCTATCTAGGTTTAAAACACTCAGAATTTTACTTGAAGAATGTAAGATAACAAAGAATGATGAACAACTTATATATGCTATTCTTGCTAAGCTTAGCAATTCCTAGGCTATTTACTAGTCAAGTGGTTACTTATAAAATGACATCTTTTGAATCTTTTTGTGATTATTTGATTAGAGAATAAGATAATCTCTTGAATTTTGGAGTGATCAGAATTGCAAGTACATCTAGAAAATCCTTTGTAGCACAATATAAGCAATGCCCCGAGCATTCGAAGAAGTAACATCCTCACAACAACAAAAAAATAAGGTTTCCAAACCCTCTCATCCAACTTCTACTCCCAATGGTGATAAAGGAACTACATCAAAACACAAGAAGACTAAGAGACATTGTAATTTTTGTGGGGGAGATGGTCATCTAGAGTTTAAATGTTTCAAGAAGATGGAAGCATTAGAAGTAACGGTGAATAATAAGAACATCAATCTTGATCTTCCTCCTTCTAACTCTTATTCTCACGGACATGCACTTTATGCTTTTGGTTTTTTCTTCAATGTAATAGTTACTTCTTCTTCTAATGAGTGGCTTATTGAGTCTGGAGCATCTTATCATATGGTTAATGATAAAACCATCTTTTATTCTCTTAATAAATGTAACACCAAACACATATTTGTTGGCAATGACAAATCTCTTAATGTTATAGTGTTTGGAATAGTTCGTCTAAATGATGGCCATTTTAATGATGTATTACATGTTCCAAGTTTGTCCCCCAACTTTCTATCAGTATATCAAATCACTTACTTAGGTGAATGTAAATCAATAGAATTTTAACATCACCAAGTTGTAATCAAGGATTTAAAAGATCCTAAGCATATCGAATTGTTGATGATGTTACTAGGCTATACAAGTTTTACAAATTTAGGTCATCATCTCTTCCATTAGTTTTTATAATTAATAGTAATTCCATGACAAAACTTTGGCATGAATGATTTGGTCATATAAACTATCACTCATTGTAAACAAAGTTACCAACTTAACGAGAACTCTACAGAGTTCTTGTTTTTTAGGGGTCACATTTTTTACCTTACTTTGAAAAGTTGCGCTACCGGTAGCACCCACTCTCCATTTTTAGGTCGTTTTTTGATATTTTGATTCTTCTTATCCATAATGTCTCCACATTTTTTTAATTTCTTATTTTTTCAACTGTTTTCAATTTTTTCTAAATTGTTTTTTTTCAACAGTGTTTTTAATCATTTTTCCATGTTTTTTCCAATGTTAAAAATGTTCTATACCATTTGTTTTTTTGAAATTAAGATTTTTCATACAGTTATGTCTCCTTATTTAATTTATGGTGCCATACTTTTTAAATATAGTGTAAAATATTATTTTTAACACATTTTTTACCTTTACTTCAATACATAGGAAATAATTGTAGTTAAATAACACTATTTTTAATTATTTAGCAAAAAAATATACATTTTAAAGCCATATATAATAAAAAAACCTATAGATTTTCGAAGCTATCATTTTAAAATAACATGTCAAATAAAGCATTTTTATGGACATAATTGAACCAAAAAAGTGTTTTTTTTTAGAAAAATTAACATTTTCCCATATTTTTATACATTTGAAGTAAAAAAATGACAACATTTAATGTCATTTTCCCTAGTATATTGATTCGCATACAAATAAAAGTAATAGGAAAATACTAAAAAATATTCATCATAAAACAACAATAGATACATATTCATTCTTATTTTAAAATCTAAAAGTCAAAACATTACAATTACAACTCATAAAAAATTTGCAAAATTGAGCATCGTTTTCATGGGCATCTTAAAACTAATCAACAATATCATATATCCCAAGATCATCATTCTCAAGAGACACATCATCATCTTCTTGGACATCATTCTGTGCTTCCATTGTGTCATTTTGCTCTTCCATTGGGTATTTGATATCCACAACTTCTCCAAATTGATCCTTTCCAATCCATCCTCCTAATGGTACTACAGGTTCCTTTTACATTTTTTCTACCTTTGATTCATTAAAATCTCCTTTCCTCAAGCCAACTTCTTACAATTCATCTAGAAGAGTTGGAATAACACTAATTATTTGTTGAATAAAACCCGCATTGTAGTGGGTCACTTTCAATGTCTATGCAATTTTTTCCTTTCTGTAAGAAACACGCTAGTGTTGTACATGATCACCAAATACAAAATAAATAATTAAGTTAAATAATACATAAACAAAACATAAATTAAAAATAATGAATATTGAAGTATGATTTGAAAAATGTTATATCATAAGTCTTACTTGAACCCGAGAACAAATCCAAAACCTAATATCCTTCATTTGAAAATGTATCTATAAGATAATTAATTAGTGCTTGTGGATTTTGATAGATGTTAACAATCTCTCCTTTCAAATTCTTTTCCTCATATGTTAGCTTTCTAACCACAACATTGTAAACCAATTAACTACTAGGCTTCCCTCCATCCTTTACATTGACAAGAATAGAATTATAAGAATTATATTTTGTCCAACTTGCAAGATGTATGCTCTCAATCTCACATGTAAATGGTTTTCTAATTGAGCTCTGAATATTAGGCTTGTTCCTGTAACATAAATAAGTGCAAATTCAATTAAATTGTGAATTAATAAAATTAATTTCTAATCTTAATCACTAAACATACACTTTCAATATCTTACCAAAAAAGATGCATCCTTGTCTTTTCTTTCCCCTTGAAGCTTGATTGTACTAATCTTTGTTGTGTGTCTGAATGAAATACCAGAAATATCCAAAATGGTGATGTTGTGACTTCCATAAATCCCATAACCACTTTAGTGAAAGCTTGGTAAGTATAAGGCTCACTATCATATCCAATGTTTTAGATATTATAACCATGAAGGATATCCACAATAACTAGGGAGTATTCATTTTTAGGAACAATATTTGCAAATTTTTCACAATCACCAATATCAATTTATAATGAACAATGTTGAGTCCATTCCAAATGTAGTGATCAAGGGTGTCATCAAGTTCTACATTTCGAGCATGTCTCCTTCTTTCTCTTTCAAATTTGGCTTTTTGAATAAAACTTTTGAAGGTTTCAGGTACTCCATTTGCATTCTTCTTTGACATGTTTAATGAAACAAACAAACATGTACTCATATATATATATATAACTAACAAAATATAAATAAATTAACCTACAAATGAATAATATGAATATAATAAATCAACTTGCCTTTTTGAATGAAACAAAAAATTGTTTCAATGTTGTTGTAGAGCTTGAATCTGGATAGTTGAGTCTAACATCATCCTAAATCTCTTCATTCAACATCTTGACCATTTCCTCTTGTATTCTCATATACACCTTGTGACTAAATAAAAAAAAATGTTATAATGATATATATGATAAAATACTTAGAACATTGATATATTAAACTGGAAAAAATAATTTTCTAATCCTAACATAAACAAGAAATTGTAACATCCCGCTCTACTGAGCACACTTTTATTGACATATTCTTTGAAGACACTTGCATGCAAGTGATCCAGTTATGGTATATTATGATTTCGTTTCGATTATGGGTTATATATGATGATGATGTGTTGCGACTTATTGTTATTTTGATGTATATATATTGACATATGCTATTGACGAATTTTCCTTAGTGTGCATGACACATGACAAGTTATGGATGCCGATGGCATCAATGAACTTCCTTGGACTCCATATTGAGTTAGGGACTGGATTGTATTTTTTTGAGTATTTCATTTTACACACATGTGCCATATGATTGATTACAATATGATTTATGTATATGGATTATTGACACTGTTTTTGTCAGTGGATACAGACTTGACGATGCTTGCTAATCCAAATCACATAAGGAGTAAAGGGGCCATGCACAAAAACCAAACATTTGAGGGAGAGGTGTGGAAACGTCCATGTCACAACCTACTAGAACTCCCCTCATGGTCTAAATTGTAGGTTAACGATTACCTAGTTCGAGAGGTCCATGATGTCTTGAGGGTGGACTGAGACAATCACTCACGAAGATTTATAAGGGGCATGCAATAAGGTGAAGTCCTTATTCTTTAGAAGACCTTATTCTCTCACAAGGTCGACTAAATGGAGTGTTGACTCCAAGGGTCGGACAAACTTCCAAAACTAGTCTAAGGTGAGTGACACCCTTGGAGCATGGAGGTGCATCTTGAAAAGCACGTCTCGTAATTAAAACTTGAGTCAATAACTCTAGGTGGCCTAGAAAACCTTGAAATGATTAGACCTTGTTGAATTAAAATAATTAATTAAACAATAAATAATTAATTATAAATCCTAACAAAAGTCTAAACCTAAGTCCAAGACTAAGTCTAAGTCAAAATTTAATTAAAGGATCAAATGAATTATGATATAAGTTAAAAGATTTGAGAATATAATCAAACTCTAGGAAAAAGGGGAATAAAATTTAAAGGTTGAATAAAATGCACATGTGTGCAAGAAATTAATAAAATGGATTTAAAAAGACTAGAAGAAATAAAATATGAGAGAATAGGAGTACACATAGAATAAAATCTTGAGTCAATCTACCACTAGTATAACTAGAAAAAGACTCCTAATCCAACTCTAACTAGGGGTCTTCTTACCATTGATTAATTATACAATAAACATTAGGATTTGGTGTGATATTTAATCCTGATCCACCCAGATCTTATCTTGCCTCTTTATTTAATAATCGGTCGACCTCTAGATGATTATTGGAGCAAACCCAACTATTGGCCCTTGACCAAGTTTTGGAAGTTTCTTGGTCATGTTGACTTATTTTGGTACTTCGATAGCCTATCGAAGGAGGAGCACAACACGAAGCAGAGATCATGGGATCTCAACCCCCCTTTTGGCCTCTTTTTGGGTTGTTGGGAATATGTAATGGGAAAGGGATGTCGACCCATGGGTTTACCCATGTTTAGGCCTATTTTGTGTATAAATAGATGCCTAGGCTAGGAAGAAATAGAATGGAAAAAGAGACGAATGACTAAGTGCTAGATCTAAGTGATGAGAATGTATGCTAGGTGAAAATAGGGTTTTTGGATGCTTTGTGCATGATTTTAAAAGACTTGCAGATCTGAGTGCAAGTGGTTGTGGCAGATTGTGAAAGGCTTAGTGTTGTAGCGCAAGGAAGAAGGATCTAACGAGCTACGTAGATCTTCTGTCCTGTGCAGAGAAATGATTGTTGAGGCTCTATGCTGTAACTAATTGACTGAGATAATAAAGAAGAAGGGTTCGTGGACGTAGCCCTAGGGTGGGGGTGAACCACGTAAACACTGTGTCATCTTTCTTTGTGCCTTATATTTATGTATTCATATGTTATATGTTAAGTGCTTTGATAGATAGATCTATTCAGGCTTGGTGCTTATTATGTTAGATCTGATCTAGATAGTCATGATTAGTGCTTGATATGGTCATTCCGATCCATTTTTATATGCTAAGTGTGGGCATAATATAGATTAAGGTGAACACTCCGAGGCTCTGTTTTACCAGCAAAGTAGATAATGAATATGTAATGGGAAAGGGATGTCGGCCCATGGGTTTACCCATGTTTAGGACTATTTTATGTATAAATAGATGCCTAGGCTAGGAAGAAATAGAATGGAAAAAGAGACGAATGGCTAAGTGCTAGATCTAAGTGATGAGAATGTATGCTAGGTGCAAATAGGGTTTTTGGATGCTTTGTGCATGATTTTAAAATACTTGCAGATCTGAGTGTAAGTGGTTGTGGCAGATTGTGAAAGGCTTAGTGCTGTAGCACAAGGAAGAAGGATCTAACGAGCTAAGCAGATCTTCTGTCCTGTGCGGAGAAAGGATTGTTGAGGCTCTATGTTGTAACTGATTGACCGAGATAATAAAGAAGAAGGGTTCATGGACGTAGCCCCAGGGTGGGGGTGAACCACGTAAACACTGTGTCATCTTTCTTTGTGCCTTATCTTTATGTATTCATATGTTATATGTTAAGTGCTTTGATAGATAGATCTATTCAAGCTTGGTGCTTATTATGTTAGATCTGATCTAGATAGTCATGATTAGTGCTTGATATGGTCATTCTGATCCATTTGTATATGCTAAGTGTGGGTATAATATAGATTAAGGTGAACATTGCGAGGCTCTATTTTACCAGCGAAGTAGATAATGATTGCATGTTAAAGAATTGAAGGTGATGAATGCTTTATTAAGTAGTACAATCACAAATCTGTGTCCCAGCTAAGGTTGCAGACACTTGAGTCCTGCAACCATCCCTACCTCTACCTCGGGTGAGATTTCATCTTCTTTGCAGGTGTTGCCGAAAGGGCTGGTAGTTAGGGTTTTGTTGGTGCGCTGTTGTAGCATTGAACCCTGGGTCTGCCCCTGTGCCAACACCAACTTCCTACCTAGATTGTTGTTGTAGTGATATCGCTTAGATACCGACTACTACAGTTATTTACACGTAGTTTCTATGGGACTTAACACCAATTACATCTCTCAAGATCACTGACAATCACTTGCTAGTCAAGTATTCTTCCATGTGTGTGAATCTTGGAGTAGTTGTCTTGGCTACCAGTTCACTAACTCGACCGGTATACGAGTCTTCCGACCTTCCTAGTTATCAACCTAGATAGTCAGACTATCGTCCAACTGGTCAAGAACCTTTCGTTGTCGAAAAGGTAATAAATATTGTCCAGGAACCCGAGTTCATAGACTATTATAGTGTTTATAATTAAGAAACTTCAGTTAACGTCTTTTGGATTATGACATCCTACCTCCGTAGGTATTCAAATATCGTGGCTATCTTTAACTTGATAATAGTTTAATATTATCATACCCTTGTTTGTACTTATTGACTCCATAGTGGAAAATATAGAGGGATTATGTTAATGACTACAAACCTCTACAACTAGAAGTTAATTCTTTACTTAGTTTCAAAGAGTCCTTGAAATGATTGCTTGTGAATAAAGTGGAACTAGTGTTTAGATATCTAGCATAATTTTACTTCCCACATTTTGTTGACGTTAGGAATGATTGTCAATTCATTGTAGTTTAACCATGTAATTCATATGGTACAATGGTCTAAGTGAATATTTGATGTTTACTCATTTTCGTTAAGGAAAGGAAAATTGTCAATTTTTGAATATAGTTTATATGTGGCATTCTTAGGGAGTAGGAAATTTTGTCTAAATAATGATCATTATTGGATTGTATTCTTATAGAGATGATGCATTGGTCTAGATATTGAATAATGATTGATATTTGCATTAAAAAAGGGAAGAGATTATGTTTAATGATGAGTAAAAATATATACAATAGGTTTCATTCAGAGAAGGCATATTATCTAGATGATGAATAATTATTGTTGTTGTAACCTTTAAAGGAAGGAAAACTTGTCTGGTATTTTGAGAAATTGAATGATTTAAACTGCGATATCAATAAATAATTACTATTATTTTAAACCCAAGTCTAATTAGAGTTTGGTTATGGGAATAGATACCTCAATGTTCTTCAGAACAATCACCAGTCCTGAGACCTTAAATGGTCAAAATCAATCAGATGAATCCTTGACTTGAGTGTTGATTATGTGTCTTGGGGTCCTAACCTTGCAGGGTAGGTTGGGGGGTTATTCATCCTTGTTATATTTAAGAGATATGATTAATCTGTTAGTATTCATTTTGTTGTAATTGTTTATTTCATTGTAGTGATATATATGAGTGGAGGATATGAATATTGATGTATGTTATTCTGCATATCACTTGTTCTAACTGATGTTTAAAAATAAAAATTTCATTGTCTCTACTAACTTTATGTATTAACAGAGGGGTTGTTACATAAATAGCTCAAAAAACTTACTTTTTAAATTCATCGCACATTTCTTCCATTTATAATTCAACCGACCTTACATGTAATAATATAGCTATGATAAGTGTCTCATCCTTCACTCCTTGTATCGTTCTCCAAGGTGTTATAGTCATATCTTCTGGAATATTCTTGATTTCAGGACTTGTCTTACTTGTGCTACGTATTAAGGTTTTTTCCTTCTTAACCCTATGATTTTTCATACCAATATTTTCCCAAGGTTGAAGATCTCATCTATCAAATTGTTGGAAAATTGGTTGTCATTGATGTCAACCCTAGAAGAAGTCTAGAAGCCCTTAGAAGTGATGGGTTTTTTGAAGGAGTCTCCAAAGTGGTCCCCTTATGGCGTAGCTCTAAGGATGGTCCTCATGGGAATATTCTTTGAATAATCCTACAAGAATCCCTAGTGGTTAAGAAAATAATTTACAATGTATGGTCAAAGAAACCTTGAGAATATGGTTAGGAAGCACCAGAGGTGTGATCATGAAGCCCAAAGTTGATTAAAGAAAAATAGTATGAAGGACATCGTAATTGAATGCAAAACCATCATAGATTGATAGTCCTCATCAAACTGTTTCTAATGGTAGGTGGCACACCACATGGTTCCTCACGGTTAAGGATATATGACCTTTTAAAGATGAAGCCCTGAAAGCAAGTGAACAAGCCCCGAATCTAAGGACAATAAGTTACAATTCGACCCCAAAAGGAGAAAAACAATTGCAATAAGAAGTTATAGGCCGATCCTAAATTCAAGTAAATGAGGTACTTGAAAAAGTTTAAATACCCATCAAATAGTCACTCCTTTTCCATCAAGAAAGTATGATCTCTCAATGCAAGTTAAGTAGTGGAGCAGTGTGAAGGATGGATTTCTCAGAGTTACCAATATGCGAAGGGTTTATGGGAAACCCTTATTGGAATAATGAGAGGGGGGGGGGTGAATTAGTATGAGCATTTTATACCACTTTTAACCACAATATATATTCTTTCACTTTAACAACAGTGTTCAACAATATATCATCAATGTATCATCTATGAATGCATCCAATATATATTATAAACATGTGAACATAAGAAACATCACATCATCATCACATCAAGAACACAATACACCAGTGTTTACGTGGAAACCCAAATGGGAGAAAACCATGAAGTGCTTTCTTATATATATCAAGAATTCATTCATAAGAAGCACCAACTTCCCAATTCTCCAAATGCAAGTGGAAGGAGGCTACAACCCCCTATTCTCAGGCTCCAACCTGAAGGAGATACAAATCCATGAATTCTATGGATCCAACCAAAATGAGGTTACAACCCCCTGGGTTCTCCGGTTCCAACCAAAAGGTGGATAAAACCACCTAGTTATCAGGCTATAACCTGAAGGAAGCTCCAACTCCCTAATTCTTCAGCTCCAATGAGAAGGTGGATACAACCACCTAGTTATCAAGCTCCAACCCAAAGGAAGCTACAACTCTATGATTCTCTGACTCCAACTGGAAAGAGGCTACAACCCCCTTTCCTTGCCCCGTCCAACCACCCTGAAGTATAAGTGTATACCAACTATCACTACCACAATCACTACCATTGTCACATCAATCAATGCCACAACAACCTATCCAACCTATCACTATAACATCCATGAAACCAGATCCACTCTCATCCACATGAAACTCATGCCAAGATCACCAAGAGAATATCTCAAACCATATTCTCATCAACAACAACACATGCCACTACTACACATGTACCAATATTTCCACATACCATCATAAGATATGTGTCTCAACCAAGTACAAACCTATACCATGTATCGACCATGAATTGACTTGTACCTCAACATGTACCATCAACCATGTATCATAATCTATACCACAACAAGTGCATCAACCATGCACCTCAACACCATACCAAGTACCATACCACGTGCCAACCATTCACATAAACCATGTACATCAATCATGTACATCAACACCATACCATGTAACAATCCTGTACCATACCATGTATCAACCATGCACCATAACAAGTGTCTCAACCATATACCATGTCATGCAATACACCATATTCCAATAAACCAATATACAAACCAACATTGTATCTCACCAAGTAGATCTCAACCAACATGTACCATGCATCCAATGATGTGCCTCAAGTCATAAACTAAATCTCACAAACACATGCCTCATGAATACTTATCAATATCACCAAGATGAAATCTTATAACACAATATACCAAGCCTCAAGTATGCACCATAACATGTAACCAAACCATACACCAAGATATCCAATGATCCTTCTAATCAATGTACCACAACATCACCAAGATGTACCATATCATATACTATAATTGCCATGCATGTACCATAACACCATAACCATAACCGTTAAGACTTACCTCTGATCCTGTAGCTGACCTGATGTACTGTAAACAGATCTGTAACTCTTCCATAGTCCTCAACAACCTAGTACCAACATCCCTTCACAGCCTTTCACAAGTCCTTTTACATATACATGAATTTCTCTTCTACAACCCACATATATCCACACTTTCCTCCACTACAACCTGGGTACATCTATGCCTTGCTAACTTGCAACTCATAGATACCTCAGAAACTAGGGTTACTCAAGCTTGCTGCAACCCTGAGGCTTTCACCTTCGAACTTCCTTTGCAACCTTAGAAAAATTCCATCACAAACTTGCCAAAAGATCACAATACTAAACCATAACAAACACTAGATAGATATTCAATTGTAATTGTGTGTACTTATGAGAGACTCCTTGAGGTGTTTTTATACTAATGCTAAGTAAACTATTTCCTTATTTTAGGGGTTTATTTTTACAACCACTTTACCCTTTCACCAAGACTTGTAACCAACTAGGGGCTTCTTGACCACTCTTTAGGGCTTCCAACTTTACAAGGCCATATCTCCCTAACCATGAGAAACCATGTGGCGTTCTTCATATCACTGGAAATGGCACAACGAGTACTATCCATCTATGATAGTCTTACCTACAATTTCACTGTCCTTTATTTCCAGATTTCTTAATCAAATTTGATTCCCATAACCACACCTTCGGGGCTACATGTATAATACATAAAATGTACCCAACTAACTCACCATCAATATTGATCATACAAATGTCAATCAAATTTCCAACATCACCGGACCTCTCCAAGGGTTGACATCAATAATAATAATAATAATCTATTTTTAAGGTCACGGCCAAGCCAACACACCAAATTGGTGTATGCGACCCCCTTGTTTGTGGGACAAGGGACCCCCCTCCGCCCAACGATTTGACTGGTAAAGTCTATGAAGGTATACATACCCTACCCCCCTCTGGATTTCAACTTGTGACCTCTTAAGAGGAAACACATGTTCTTAACCATTAAGCCCACTCAGGCTGTATAAATAATCTATTTTTAAGGTCACGACCAAGCCAGCACACCAAATTGGTGTATGATACCTCCTTGTTTGTGGGACAAGGGACCCCCCTCCACCCAATGATTTGGATGGTAAAGTCTATGAAGGTATACATACCCTACCCCGCTTTGGATTTGAACCCGTGACCTCTTAAGAGGAAACACATGTTCTTAACCATTAGGCCCACTCAAGCTGTATCACTCTCCAATATATAAGGGTTGACATTCTCCAAGATCACTCTCCAAGGGTTGACATTGATGACAACCAACTGTCCAAGCCAAAATTTTCCAACAACCCTATCTGCGCTGACCTCCCGTGGGTAAAGTATAGGGTGTCCCACGAGGACCCCACTAGTTGTCCTAATATTGTCACATGAGGCCCCTCTTGTTGCTTAGTCCAGTCCTGTGAGGTCGAAGAATTTTTTTAGGAAGGTATTCTTCTTGATGCCGAAGTTGAGGAAGGTTTGAATATCTGATATCTCATGCACCAGGTTGTTCACATGTTGAAAGGTATGTTATTCTACATATTTTGAGGCTTGTATCTTGGAGGTTTTGGTATATTCTTTGAGACATATCTTAGAGGTTATGGCACATGTTTGAGACATGTCTTGGAGGTTTTGACATATGAGGAATATCTTGTAGGTCTTAGCACATGCTTGAGGCATATCTTGGCACATGGTTTGATGCATATCATGCTGATTTTGAGCACATGATTTGGAAGATATTCTTGGAGATCCTAGCACATGATTTGGAAGATATTCTTGGAGATTCGTTAAGTTTTATGTGGTTGCATTAGCTTTGATGATGATGATATATCGGTATCAGTGAAAACAATAGTGCCAGGTTTATTCTCTTATTTATATTCAAGGGAGGAAGGAAGGGGGAAGGAAAGGGAATTGTAGCTTCCTTCAGGTTAAAGCTTGTAAACTAGGGGGTTGGAGCCTCCTTCTAGTTGGAGCTGGAGAATCTAGAGAGTTGTAGCTTTCTTTAGGTTGGAGCCTATAAATCAAGGGGTTGGTGCCTCATTTTAGTTGGTGCTATAAAATTTTGGAAGTTGGTGCTTCTGGTGGATGTAATCTTCTGATACATTAAAATCCGTTCCATGATTTTCTCCCATTTGGGTTTTCATGTAAAATTCTTGTGTACTGTGTATTAGTGGTTATATGTTTATGATATCTTGAATGCAACATATCTTTAATAGAATCATACGTGATAAATTTAATTATTACATGTTGTGATTTAAATGGAAATAATTGCAAAATACTGATTCACCCCCCTCCTTTCATTATTCCCACACAAATCCCATACCTGTCCAGTTATAAATCCCAATTGAAAATAGATATTCACAACTCTGAATGCATCACTTCCTTTGCAATTTTTTTCTTTTGAATTTTCCTCATCAATTGGCAAGCCTATTTCCATACAACATTGTTTCCAAAACTTCACATCAACATTTGATCTCTCCCCACGACATATTTTAGAAAACTCATTATGGATAAATCTCACCCTTTGAATGAAATTCATGGACATCATGTACTCATTGTTTGTGTTATGATCCCATGCCAATAAATTTTCTTTTTCATATGTTAAACCAACATAAATTCTACATTTCACTGTCTCAAAAAGAGGGTTATTGGGGTACTCTTGCATCAATTCTCTTCTAGCCTCTGCAGAATGATTTCCTCCAATCACGTAATATTTATAGTAAAAACACTTTGATATATCAATTTCATCCCTACAAGGAACTTCCATTGGGTCAACATGAACTAGGTAGTCAACCACATGTGCATATGGATTTTACCTAATCAATGCTTTCAAATTGTGAATATGTAAGTAATGTGGCTTTCAAATTTGATATTTTTCTTTCCCTTTTGTGGGTTTATATAGGTGCTTCACATTCAACTGAAATGTATGGCCATCGTCACCTAAGTTGGCCATCCTCAATCAATTTCGAATGACATTTTGTGTTTTTTTCATAATACCATCCTCTAGATCAACACTGGGTGTTATTATTTATCTGCTATCTTTGATATTTATTCTTCTTGCGAGAAGGAGTGATAACATGATTGGGACTAATCTAAGCAAAATGTTCATTTGGAGTTTCCTCATATTCAAATGTAACCTTTCTAGGATTTCTAGAATGAGGAATTTTCTTTCTTATTTCCTATTCTTGTCTGTCTACTCTTGAAGCTTCAACCTATGTTACTCTTTATTTCTTTTTCCTTCCTTCTTGTGCCTTATCGATATGAAATACATTGATGACTTCCATGATATTTTTCTCTGTAGAGTAAATCCCCACTAACATATGTGAAAGTCACATAGAGAAATCTTGTAAAAATAAAATATAACATTTCTGTGTTAAATAAAATTAAAAAATTATCATGATACTTATAATAATACATGATATAAAAAAAAACAAAAAAACTTACATTGCCTCTCTCAATGTCTTAAACAATAGATGCACACAATTTTGTAAAACATTCATCCATGTTATAATTGCTTAGTTTGAAACAATATATAATCTTGATATAAGTCCTTGTTTGTTTCACGAGTGCATAAACAATATCTGCGTCTGGCACCAAACATATATCTCATAACAAACCAAATGGCTGATAATTTCCTTGCACATGTTCAAACTTGACACAATACAAATATAAATAGTATGCATTGTTGCCTTGTTTGTCTTTAATAAACCGAGAATGTTCCATTTTGTTTTCACCTTCGACATATTTACACTCTCTAACATTATTCATTTCCCTTGATAGCTCAGGTATTGGACCTTGAACACATGTGCTATCAATTTGTTACCTAGCATTGATGGAGGCCCCAGTTGCAATTTTGGATGCCATTATTGCAGGTTTTGATACAGATACATTCACATATATTTTCTTTCCTGCCATTTTTCCTATATGAAAAATTAAAAACATAAATTATGTCTTTATAATAATGATGGAAAAATGTTTATGTTAATAAAATAAAATAAAATCATAGACTACGATATTTGAATTAAAAAAAAATAAAAAAATACTTGACTCATGGGGTATTGGGGGTGATACCGAGACTTATGGAATTGGCCTTGGGGGAAGGGGGCGGGGGTTGGAAAATTTCCAGGCATCACCCCAACCCCCCGAGGCCAAGTCTTGGCTCCCATGACTAGGATTTATCCTCGAGGGGGGACTAGGGTGATTCCCAACATCGCCCCTGTGGCACCTCTGGTTGGAAGACAATCAATGCATCGGTCAGAGGTGCCGTAGGGGAAATGTTGAGCATCACGCTATCCCCCCCCCGCGATCAAGTCCTAGTCATGGGGGCCATGACTTTACCTTCAGAGGGGGGGGATGCCCAACATTGCCCCAACCCCCTGTAGGCCAAGTCTTGTCCCCCATGGGAGCATGACTTGGCCTATGGGGGGCTAGGGGCAGTGCCCGATATTGCCTCTAGCATCCATGTAGGCCAATTCTTGGCCCCCATGGGACCAGGAAAGTTTATAACCATAAAAGTTTATAAAAAATACACTAAAATTTGTTTTTTTTAACCTTTTCTTCTTAAAATCTTACAAATTTTGTTAAAATTTCTTCCAAAAGGGTCTATAGATATTTTAAAAATTGTGATTTCTTTCGAAAAAAATCTAAAAAATCTCATAGATTTTAGGGTTTCTGATGTTTTTTGCATAAAAAATATCATACAATACAAAGTTGATATTAATAATTTTTTTTGGGTAAATGGTAAGAATTAAAAAAAATACTAACCTATGAAATGCTAGATTCTCCTCCAATGTCTCCTTGTTGTTTCTCCCTTTTAAATTGCTCGAAACTATTTAATGAATGCTTCTCAATATTTACCGTAATGTAAAGAGACAAAACAAGAGTTTGTGTATAACACAGATTATGTGAATTACTATTAATTTTAATGAATATGGGGTAAAAACATACTAACCTATGAAATGATAAATTCTCCTCCAATGTCTCCTTGATGTTTTTCCCTTGTATATTTCTCCAAACTATTTAACGAATGTTGCCCAATATTTATCGCAATGTAAAAAGACAAAACGAGAGTTTGTATATATAACAAAGATTATGTGAATCACTATTAATTTTAATGAATATGGGATAAATAAAAAATAAGAAGTGTGTGTGTGTGTGTGTGTGTGTGTGTGTGTGTGTGTGTGTATCATTACTAAGTTCAATGAACATGGGATAAATTAAAAAACATGAAAAATATTGTAATTAACTAATAAATAACAAAGTAATAGAGTAAAAGTTTTATTAATTTTTTAAGGGAAAATATTAG
>ML785720.1:459920-471180 GCA_009831015.1 Picea engelmannii
TTTGGAGGGAATATTTTGGGGGGAAATTTTTTGAGGGAAAAGTTCATTTTGCAAGTTATAAGATTGTCATTAGGAGGCTGAGCATTTGTATCATTCTATGTTCTTAGTGAGAAGTGATGGCTTCGTTAGATAAATAAGATTTTATTTATGAGACATCAACATATTGTTCACATACCTCTTCTTTTAGGACTAGAAAATGCGATGGGAATCCTTGTAATATAAATGATGAGTCAGATGTTTTACCTAGTCAGAAGTTTGATCATAATGCAAGCAATGATATTCAACATGTACATAAAGAAAGTCCTAAATCAGAAGATTTCGAAGGCACCAATGATAAAGAGGAGGAATATGATGGCAATCAATTTGTTTAGTAGTTTAATAATATTGAAAATACTCAAAATCTAGGTCCAAGTGAAGAATTTGATTACATTTTAAATGATTGGGATGATAATTTTCCTCCAAGTGAGGTTTTTCAAGGCACTAATGAGGATGGTGGATATTTTCGTTCAAGTGAGGATTTTCAAGGCACTAATGAGGATGATGAAGAATTTCCCTCAAGTGGGGATTTTAAAAATAGTGAAGATGATTATGCCAATGGTGGACACTCTTTTTCGAGTGGGGAATTCAAATGCAACAATGTTGATTATGGTGATTTTCCTCCAAGTGAGGATTTTCAAGGTACTGATGAGGATGATGAAGATTTTCCTCCAAGTGAGGATTTTCAAGGCACTAATGAGGATGATGAAGAATTTCCATCAAGTGGGGATTTTAAAAGTAGTGAATATGATTATGCCAATGGTGGCTACTTTTTGTCGAGTGAAGAATTTAAAGGCAACACTGTTGATGATGATAATTTTCCTCCAAGTGAGGATTTTCAAGGTACTGATGAGGATGATATAGATTTTCCTCCAAGTCATAATTTTCAAGGCACTAATGAGGATGGTGAATAATTTCCCTCAAGTGGGGATTTTAAAAGTACTAAAGATGATTATGCAAATGGTGGACACTCTTTTCCAAGTGGGGAATTTAAAGGTACCAATGGTGGTGATGATGATTTTCCTCCAAGAGGATTTTCAAGGTATCGATGAGGTTGATGAAGATTTTCCTCCAAGTGAGGATTTTTAGGGCACTAAGGAGGATGATGAATAATTTCCCTCAAGTGAGGATTTCAAAAGTAGTGAATATGATTATGCCAATGGTGGACACTCTTTGCCGAGTGGGGAATTTAAAGGAAACAATGTTGATGCTGATGATTTTCCGCCAAGTGAGGATTTTCAAGGTACTAATGATGATGATGAAAATTTTCCTCCATGTGAGGATTTTCTAGGCACTAATGAGGATGATGAATAATTTCCCTCAAGTGGGGATTTTAAAAGTTTTGAATATGATTATGATGATGGTGGGAATTTTTTTCTAGGTGTGCAATTTAAATGCACCAATGGTGATGATGATGTTTTCTCTCCAAGCGAAGATTTTAGAGGCACTGATGATGGTGTTGCTGATGATGATGTTTTCCCTCCAAGTGAAGATTTTAGAGGAACTGATGATGGTGTTGCTGATGATGAAGAAATTCTTGTTAGAGAAAAAATTAATGGCATTGATAGTCTTAAGGGTGATGATGATTTTATTTCAAGTGAATATTTTCATGGAAGATCCAATGACATTGGTGAGGATGGTAATCATTTTTCTAGTGAGTTTGATATTCCTCTTATCAACGATATTATCAATGAAGATGACGATGGACCTAGGAATGAAGATCATGTTCTCAATCATTCAAGTTAAACAAATAAAGGTGATCAACATTCTCTTGTTCGATCTCCTCACAATGTTTTGTATGATATTCCTACTAGTGATGATGAAATTCCTTCTAGTGAGGATGATGAAATAGTGGAGACATTGCAAAGAAACATTGTGTTTAGGACCAAGACTAGACCTTTTTATATCAATCCAAATAATTCTAGTTATACAAGGTCTAGGAAATAATTTCTCACTAAATCAATTTCCACAATTCATTTGATTGCAACTAAATGTTGTCAAAATAATTGTTTAAAAAGTATGGACTACATGTATGCCTTGAATAAAAGGAATACATATTTGTCAATGAAAAAGAGCATGCAAAATTCATATTTAGTGGGGTGCATGATATCCACTAAGACACGATATGATTATCAGATTGGGAATCTTTTACTATGCAGAAAGGCTTTCAAAAAAATTCATTCAATTGGTAATCTTCGTGTATCAAGAATCCAAACAAGATTGGAAAAATATCCTTCATTTTATTCAAAGGTACATCATGGACGAGAGAGTGGGCCATTAACAAACACTACATTGTCATGGATGCATGACTTCTTTTCGAAACATGAAGAGTGTATGTCAGATAGAGACATAATACATATTCCAGATAATTTCTCAAGGAGAGAAATCTACAACTTATACAAAGAATATGCTGAAGGTGTTGAAGAAATGGTAATTTTATTACATATGCATATGTTACAAGAATATGGAAGAAACAATTCAACAATGTCCATATTCCTAAGAAGTCAAGGATGAGGATTTGCAGTATATGTGCTACTCTTAAATGAATAAGAGATAAATCTGAAGGGGTAGAAAGAGGTATATATTTACAATTTTTTATTTTTTTTTAAATTGGATAGTTATCAACTATGATTTTTTTTTTTATCAATATTTTCATTTTATGTCATGTGCAAATTCCATAGTCAAAGCACTTCAAGAACATCATAATCAACAATCAAGTGAAAGACAAAAGTTGAACAAACATCGAAACA
Organism: Picea engelmannii; assembly: GCA_009831015.1. Classification (NCBI taxonomy): domain Eukaryota; kingdom Viridiplantae; phylum Streptophyta; class Pinopsida; order Pinales; family Pinaceae; genus Picea; species Picea engelmannii. The sequence goes on from ML785720.1 coordinate 462,707, forward strand.
AGTGTTATGATGCTCCAAACAAATATATAGGTATGATAATTGATGGCATGGACTAGAAAAAAACACTTCTACCACATTTTGTCCATACACCAAAAATTTACAAGAAGATAATTTAATTTAGTTTCACTTGGTTGGTTGTATGGGTTTTAATGGAAAAATGTATCCAAGGGATTACTTCATAGTTCTGAATATTCATAATGATGAAAATATAACCATCACCACAATTCATCATGTGTTCACTCACTGGTTTGGAAATATTCCTCAAGTTCTATATCTACAATTAGACAACACTACTCATGAAAACAAAAATAACATTATGTTTGGATATCTAAGCTTGCTTGTTCAACTGAGAATCTTTAAATAGAAAAAAGTTGGTTTCCTTCTTATTGGACACACTCATGATCATATTGATCAAATGTTCAGTCATTTTTCAGTAACATTGAAGAGGAAAAATGTTGGAAGCCTACCATCATTAATTGAATGTATTAAGAAATCATACATTCTAGAGCCTATTTTTCACATATTAGAAGAAATTGTTGACATGTGAAGATATATTCAAAGATCACACAGTGAAGAAAAATGTATTGAGGAGATTAATGAAATTAGATTCCAACATCAATTTTGTTTTTAAAAAGTTGATGGGAAAACACTTATATGGGGAAAGAAGTATTCAACTACTGTAGAATGGGGGCCTTCATCAGGTTTAACATTTTTGAAGTTCATTCCAGATTGTTCAGCATTTGCCTCAAAGTTATTGATATTACAATCAATTGTTGAAATACACAATGCATATAGGCATAACAGAGATGTAGATTATTCTGAATGCTTAGAAGAAATAAAAAATTTCATTAAAGATACATATGAGTACTTTAATGTTGCTGATTCTGTTTGGTGGAAGTATTTTTTGTTGGAATACTAAGAGGGGGGGGGGTGAATTAGTATGAGAACTTTATTATCTCTTTTAACCACAATATGTAATCATTATTATCATCAACAATATATCATCAATATATCATGAGTAGTATAAATAAATAGAGCATAATAGCCATCCACATAAACTTAATGTTAGCACTAGAAGTCACACTTAGACTACTGTAAGTGCAATCCTAATACCCATCAGAATGTAAAAGATAAATGTTTATAAAAGGTGGCAAATGGATGGAAAAATTAGTTAAATATTTCAATCATAGATAACTTCATGCAATATACACCAACAAACAAGTCCTTGAATAACTTCAAATCAGGTTTTACGAGATAAAGTGATAGATGGAAGAATGACAAGGAAAGTGTAATATGCATATCATTTACATCAGGTAACACTGACACACATATGAAGAACAATCTATGAAATAAGAACCTCTTACAATCAAAGAGAAAATACTCTGATACACTTGCATACAATATCACAATAGATCCTTTATTATAATAAAGAAACAATCAACTAGATGAATAATTCACACAGATTGTTATCAAAGTAAGACAGAAAAAGATGATACATAAACGAAAGACTGGTTTCCACTATTCAAAGTATCTTGGATATGGTCCATACAATAAGGATAAAACTCTATTACAAAAACAATATCAAAATAAGAGTTTTCAGTCACACCGTTCGAACCATCCTAAGTATTACAATGCTCTTTAAATAGCCTAAACTATCATTTCCAACTTTACAATTTGCTTTACAACTTGATCATAGGATACCTGTGCGTAAGGGAAGCGTGGCAACACGTGTACAACATAAAATAAACAAACCACTACTTTCAAGGAGGCGGTTGGCAACGTTTGCAACATTTTTTAATGGTTGATGATGTGTCCATAAGAGTGCATCTTCTTTAGGCAGGTGGCCTCCTAGATCACAACTAATCTTCAGAGTGTTGGTATGATTTCATCTTGACAACTGGCAGCTTTCATTCCCTCCAAAAGCTCCAAAAAACTAAATTTGTAGTGCAGCACTGCAAACTGTCCTAAAATAGCCAGTTCACAACGCCAATGGTTTCAGGCTCTGCGAACTTTCTTGTAGCGACCAATTTCACTTTGCTGATGTTTTAAAATCTCAAAAATCATACTAGCTGTCCTGATATGCTGCAAAAATTCATTACTTTGATATATAACTAAGACAAAGATACCAAAACTGATAATTATGGATTAAAAACTCATAACCATCACCAAAAATGTTGCACAAGCATATAACAAAAGCTTTGACCAAAATTCATGCTAGTTTTATGAAGATTAATGACTTTATTTTTTAGTTTTGGAGCTTCTTCTGGTAGCAACTTTGGCCAGCATGTCTAGGTTTCTCTTTTCCAATTCTTCATTGAAAGGTTGCAACTGTACCTTCAATTTCCTGATTTGAGCTTGATGGGATCTGTTCTTCCTATAGAGATTCTTGAGCTGCCTGTGAAGGGGCAAGAATATTTTAGCCAAGAATCTTTCCTTATCAATGGTCTCATGATACATGCCCATCATCTCCTTAAGATTCTTCCTGGAACCCAAGTCCTCATTTTTCAACTTATCAACTTCAACTCTTGCTTCCTTGAGTTGCCTCTTGAGCCTCTTAAAGGTGGGATTGCTTTCATGTTGAGTAGTAATGATATCAACAACTTCAATACGCTACTTAGAATATTGAGATTTTCCTTTATTCTAGGATGTGGCCTCTGTTGTATCATCCTTCACAAGGATATGTTGTTTGGCTACTGCTCTAGTAAAAGGCCTCTTATGTTTAACCTTGTCTGCAACAATGGGTGAGGAAGAAACAATATTTTTTCCTTTCATACGTTTGGGTTTGCTTGAAGGAACCTCCATAGGATAGGGTCTTCCATTGGTGAATTTTCTCTATCTGGAGGTTGTGAAGGACCTCCTGATTCTGCTTCATTAGTGGCTCTATCAACTTTATCACTCATAGTCACCCTTTTCTTCTTGCTAGCCTATGAATACACAATCCTCTCAACAGGAGTAGGACTTTGTCTCTTGTACCGTGGAGTGGGGACAACATATGTAATATTCCAAATATAAATAGTATGCAGAACATAAATAATTAGGTAAAAATGGCAGATATACAATGATATAACTAGAACTATACCACAATAATACCAGAATAATAATAGAATAACACCATAAAGAACACTTTGATTAATGAGAGAAATGTTCACTTGCCTCTGGGAAACCTCCAATAAATTACAACTCTATTACAATAATATCCAAGACAAAAATTCCCATACCCTCTACTCCTATTTGTACTAAATATGTCTATCCAAAAGAACAATCTAGAGGAAGATCCTTCTAGAAGAAGAATCTTCTATTAGGTATTCTTACATTTGACTTATTCTTCCTTATTTCTAGGCCTTATTAATATTGACCTTTATTACATGAAAATATATTATTCTACCTACGTGAGGGGTTAGGTCCCTAACATGTCCTCCCCCTTAAAAATAGCCTTATCCTTAAGGCTAGAGATGAGGAAATTGTTGCAGAATGGTAGCTGGTTCCCAAGTGCCATCTACTGAAGCTGTATCTTTCCACTGGATTAACACTTCGTTGATGGTGTGCTGACACAAACGATGCTCACAATGGTCCAAAACTGCTTGTGGCTATAGCCAAATGGAGCCTTCTTCATCCAACTTGGGAAGGTTGATTTGAATTTGACACTTAGTTCCAATCACCTTCTTTAAGCATGAAACATGAAAAACATGATGGAGATTAGAATGAATGGGCAAAGCTAACTGATATGCCAGCTGTCCCACACGCTTGAGAACAATATAAGGACCATAAAATTTGGGTGCCATTTTTTGAAAATGGTCAGCCTTGAGGGAAATTTGCTTATAAGGTTGCAGTCAAAGAAACACCTGATCTCCTTCTACAAATTGACATTCAGAGCGATCTTGATCTGCTTGTTGCTTCATGCAATTATGGCGAATGACCAAATTCTCTTTGAGGGTACAAAGAATAGCCTCTCGAACTGTAATCATTTGGTCAACCGCCTGGACCTTCGAGACACCTGGTAAGTATGAGAAAATTGAAGGTGTCTTTTGTCCATATACCGCTTCAAAAGGAGTCATGTGGGTAGTTGTATGGTAATAAGCGTTGTACCACCATTCAACTAGTGGTAACCATTGAGCCCACCTATTTTTCCTTTATGATGCAAAACACCTCAAATATGTTTCCAAACACTTGTTGACAACTTCAGTTTGACCATCAGTCTGGGGATGATAAGATGTGCTAAGATGCATTTGGGTGCCTTGTATCTTGAACAATTCTTGCCAAAAATTACTATTGAAAGTTGGGTCGTGATCAGAAACAATAGAATGAGGCATGCCATGAAGCTTGAAGACTTAATTTGTTGTCCCTCGACCAAGTTTTGAGGAAACCTTGGTCAGGTTTGGACCACCTTTTTGACTTCGACATGACGGTTGAAGATGGAGAACCCAGGCGGAGCTGAGATCGCAGATCTCACTTGTTTTGTGGGCTATGTGGACCCAATAAGGGGTTCCTTAAGGTTTTTGTAATGGGTTATGGGATTTAGGCCCATGGGTTCTCCCATGTTTAGGCCTTTTTGTAAGGAATTGTAAAAGTATAAATAATCAAGAATGTATTGTAGAAGGTAGTAGGAAGTAGCTAAGTGAAAGAAGTTCTAAGTTTCTTTGTGCAACAAAATGTATATGCGAGGCTCTGTGCTCGATAGAGAAGTTGGCTTTGTGCCTTGACCTAGTTTTGGAAGGAGGATCTAGTGCTCAGTGCATAGATCTCCTGTCTCGTGTGAAGCTTGGCTCCGTGGCTTAGTGCACAGGAGCAGATGAATGTAAGAGATTGAAGAATAATAAAGAAGGTGAAGCGGTTGGTGGACGTATCCCCATACTGGGGTGAACCACGTATATCTTGTGTCTTTGGTTTTCTTTGTGCTTTGTTGTTTATGTTATGAATCTTCTCAGTGCCTCTGTTACTATGTATGATAGATAGATCCATTGTTTCTTAGTGCTTTACTTGTGTTAAGGATGAATGGATGCTAGATCTAGCTTATGATGCTAAGTGCTATGGGTATGTTGTCATTTTTTACTGCGCTAATCTATCCTTGGGTATGTTCTACGATGTTAATAAGACTAATGAACTAATGCATGTTGTTCCTAAGTGTCAATAGAGTACTTTGCGAAGTGTTATTATCATAGATTTGTGTCCTAGATTGGTTACAAACACCTGTATCCTGTAACTTCCCCTTCTTCTATCTCGGGTGAGACATTGCCTTCTTCACAGGTGTTGCCGAAAGGGCTAGTAGTCAAGGTTTTTTTGGTGCGCTATTAAGCATTGAACCCTGAGTCTACCCCTCTGCCAACAAATGGTTTTGTTGTTGGGACCTGAAACTATGATTTCTGGGAACTGAAGTAAAGAAAAGAGAATCTACTATTGTTGTGCGCAGTATTCTACTTGAATTGCGAAGCTTTGTGCTAAGAGAGAAATTTGATCTGAAGAAAAAGAGCTAAAGATTTGTGCTTTGACAAGAGTAATATAAGTGAAATTTTTTGTTTCGAAAGCATGAATTTAAGTATGTTTAATAAGTTCTGTCCTAGTATGAAGACTAGGGTGCAGTTAGAAGAAAGATTTGATCTGAGTAAATTTAATAGAAATAAAGAAAGATATGTCATTCCTATGCATAGAAAGAGTTTTTGGACTAATAAGTGGATGCAAGAACCTAGAAATAATTTTTGCAGATTGTAGGTCCAACACTGTGACCCTAGTGCACAATACAGAAGAGGTTGGGGAACGTTTAAAAGAAAAATAGGATTGACACTGTGCTATAATTGCAGAAGACCGAGACATCTTGCTAAGGAATGCCCTGGCACAAGTCCTACTTGTCTTTGTTGTAATATTGTTGGTCATGAGGTTGAGGATTGTCCAAGGATGATTGCTAAAGTTGAACGAATGAACATGAGACAAGAAAACTATGAAGAAAGTAAAGAGACTAAAGGCATGTTAGAAAGTCATAAAGAGAAAAAATCAGAGAAAGTTCAGACTACATTAGTACAATTGAAAGAAACGATGGATGTTCATAAATATGTCAGTTTACTAGAGATCTTGAAAGCAAAACAACACATAAGTGCAAGAATAGAAGACTTCAACATAGATTGTGTTTTGGATGAGGAAACACAAGTAAATATTATGACAGAAGACACTTGGGAAATTTTGGGAAAACCTACTGTGGTACCTTCATTGGGAAGGATAGGATTGCTTAAAGGAGAGATGATAACCCTATGTGGAAGAGTTAATAATGTACCTATTATTGTTCGCGGAACATTGTCTGAACAAGAATTTGAAGTTATTAAGTTTGTTGAGAACAATGCCCTTTTCCAACTTTTGTTATGTAAGCCTTGGATTGAGAAGGATAAGATCAGAAGGAAAGTAGAGGAAGAAGCTATAGAAAAGAAAAAGCAAAAACTAAGGGATTTCATAGCTAGAAAAATAGATCGACTAATAGAAGAACAAGATGATAAGTTAAAGCAACATAATAAAGTAACAACGCAGGAGGGACAAAAAGCAAGAGAATTAGCTATCAAGGTTGAAAGAATGCAAGAAGGATTGAAGAACCTATCTATGCAAGAAAGAAGAATACCCACCCAACAAGTATTAAGAGAAGGGATATTAATTTCAGACTTTTTGAGGGCACCTCAATAGTGCGAAACCACTGCGCTAAATGAAGATAAGAATAAGAATGGAAAGAGGATTTTGTTGGATTACTGAGAGGGGGGGATGAATCAGTAATAGCGTAATTATAATCCTTTTTATTCAAATGCTATATCAATGTAGAATTATTATCCAATAATGAGCAGTAAGAAATAAACAATCACACATATACACAATACACCAGTGTTTTACGTGGAAACCCAAATCGAGAGAAAACCACAAAATGCTTTTTCTTATATGTCTTGAAGAATTACATTCATTGGAAGCACCATATTCCTTTGTTTTCTAGCTGCAACTGGAAGGAGGCTCCAACTCACTAGTTTCTCAGGCTACAACCTGAGGGAAGCTCCAACTCCTCAATTCTCTGGCTACAACCAGAAGGAGGCTACAACCCCCAATGTTCTCCAACTACAACCGGAAGGTGGCTACAACCACCTATCCTTGCCCTGTATTGCCACCCTGAAGTAGAAGTAGAATGATGGAACCACTGTCACACTATCACTGTGAGATATACCACTGTAAACCTGTACCAATAAATATGAACCATGCATCAACCTGTAATCAACCTGTACCATAAACAAGTGCATCAACCATGCACCAACCTGTAATCAACCTGTACCATAAACATGTGCATCCAACCATGTACCAAGTATGTACCAATCATGTGTCAACTAATCATCAACTATGACTCATCAATATGTACCAACATCATCAACTATACACCTCATGTATGTGCCAACTCATCAACTACTTGTCTCAACCATGTACTCAACATGTACCTCAACCAAAATCCCTCATCAATTTCATCATCAAAATCTAATTTGTAGATATGTAATAGACCTTGTGTATATGATCACATTCCTGCAAACCTTCCTTAAATTTAACAACAAGAGACTAGCGTTTTCATCAAACTTTTCTTTAGTCTCACAAGACTAGTTTTGGATTAGTCAACAACCCTGACTTGAAATAATCATAACTTTGTACCTGTAATGAATAAAGATCTGAAACTGATACACAATTTTCTTCAATGTGTTTTCTACAATTCCTCCAGGTTTCACTACTTGGAACCTCTTATAAAAGGAGTTATAGCAAAAATGACACACCTTGCTGAATTCTGGCTTATTCTAGAGAGTGGCCTTGTAGAGAGTTCCCCACACAAAATATTTGATGAATTGATATGAAAGTGTTACAAAACATACTAGAGACCATACCCTAACCAACACATTTGGTCTCACTGAATTTGGATCTTTTATGAAGAAGTTATGACGTTTTTACCTGAAACACCTGATTTTGACTAGTTTAAGGACTGGCCACAAACCCTATTTTCCACAGAGTGTAACTCCAAAAATGAAATGACCCACAAGATTGATTTTTTACCACAAATACTTGGATATGTTTTCTCACTTGCATAGAAATTTCAGGATCTGAATCATTATAGAAAAAATGTTACAGCGAAAATGGTGAGATGACCTGTAAATAACATACCTTAGAAAGCACCATTAAAAGAATTTATCCTTCCTTGCATTTCGGCCTTCTTTTCTTCACTTTCCTCAGAATTTCGTCTTAGATATCATTTGGTTACCTCAAACACCTATAGATATTCAATATTCTCAAGTGTAATTCAAATGAGAGAGCCTTTCCTTTTATTTATACTCTCCAAGCAGCTTCCTTAAAAACATCTTCTAGGTCACTTGGCCCACTTTCCTTATTTTAGGGTTGGGTCCACTTATAATTTCTCCATTAAATTTATTATTGGAATAATTTATTTTGTATTCACTTTGAATTATAATACACTCATCACTTCA
>ML785720.1:483491-506556 GCA_009831015.1 Picea engelmannii
ATGGTCAAGTGGATTAGTGTAAGATCCAAGCAGTCATCCGAAATGAAAAGAATCAAATGCATATATAAGAAGGTTATAATGATCAAATACGACACATACCATGATACCTCGGACCAATTACCTCATGGAGAAAGAGCCCTCTCTGATGCAAGCCCAGGATGGTAGTGATGGAGGCTGCTACTGCTGACAGGACAAAGCTGGTTGAGAAGAAGAAATATGGGCCCTCCAGGGCCATGCTCAAGTCACTCCTGCTCTCGGTACTCCATGTCTAGGACCATGTGGGCCTCAAGACATGATCTCCTAGTTATCCCTAGGTATCGGGGATAACAGTACCAATCATGTGTCAACTACTCATCAACTATGACTCTTCAATATGTACCAACATCATCAACTATACACCTCATGTATGTGCCAACTCATCAACTACTTGTCTTAACCATGTACTCAACATGTACCTCAACCAAAAGCCTTCATCAATTTCATCATCCAAATATGATTTGTAGATCTATAATAGACCTGGTGTATATGATCACATTCCTGCAAACCTTCCTTATCTTTAACAACAAGAGACTAGCATTTTCATCAAACTTTTCTTTAGTCTCACAAGACTAGTTTTGGATTAGTCAACAACCCTGACTTGAAATAATCATAACTTTGTACCTGTAATGAATAAAGATTTGAAACTGATACACAATGTTATTTAGTGTACTTTCTACAATTCCTCCATGTGTCACTACTTGGAACCTATCAGAAAAGGAGTTATAGCAAAAATGACACACCTTGCTGAATTCTGTCTTATTCTAGAGAGCGACCTTGTAGAGCGTGCCCCACACAAAATATTTGATGAATTGATCTAAAAATGTTACACATCATACTAAAGACTGTACCCTAAACAAAATTTTTTTCTCACTGAATTTGTATCTTTTATGAAGAAGTTATGACGTTTTTACCCGAAACACCCGATTTTGACTAGTTTCAGGACTGGCCACAAACCCTATTTTCCACAGAGTGTAACTCCAAAAATACAAGGACCAACAAGATGAATTTTTTACCATAGATACTTGGATATGTTTTCTCACTTTCATAGAAATTTCAGGATCTGAATCATTATATAAAAAAATTTATATCGAAAATGGTGAGATGACCTGTAAATAACATACCTTAGAAAGCACCATCAAAAGAATTTATCCTTCCTTGCATTTCGACCTTCTTTTCTGCACTTTCCTCAGAATTTCGGCTTAGATATCATTTGGTTACCTTAGAAACCTATATAGATTCCATATGCTCAAGTGTAATTCAAATTAGAGAGCCTTTCCTCTTATTTATACTCTCCAAGTAGCTTCCTTAAAAACATCTTCTAGGTCACTTGGCCCACTTTCCTTATTTTAGGGTTGGGTCCACTTATAATTTCTCCATTAAATTTATTATTGGAATAATTTATTTTTTATTCACTTTGAATTATAATACACTCATCACTTCACTTTATTATTTACCTTTTAAAATCTCTTAAACCACTTTGACTACTTTGACCTTTTGGGGCTTCGAGATGACATATGAGGGTCCTCCAACTTCGTAAGGTCATAACTCTCAAACCATGAGGAGTTATGTGACGTTATACATACCACCAGAAATGAAATTAAATGTAATATCCATATAGAATAGTATTATATGAAAATATATCATAACTCATACCGTTACCCATCAAACAAACTTGGGTTCATTATCCAAACCCGGGGTCTCCAACTTCTCATGGCCATAACTCTCTAACCGTGAGGAATTATGTGACGTTCCACATACCACCGGAAATGACATGACAAACACTATCCATCTAGTATATTTTCCCTGACAATTTCACTTTCCTTCATCTCATTATTCCACAATTAATCACGAGTTCTCTTACTCCACAAAGTGTCTTCCCGTGAGGGCTTTCACCATAAGGGAACCACTTTGGAGTTCATCCATATTTACTTATTATCAACCATGAAAAAACAATAATGAGTCATATTTACATCAAACAATATTGGGTCCATTACCCAAACCTTTGTGGTATGGGGATTTTTTCAAGGGTTGACATCAATGACAACCAACCTTAATCAATAGATTCCAGAAACAGTTAGAGAGACTCATATCACATGAAAGAAGGCAAGGAAGCTCAATAAAAATAAAGATAAGTTGGAAAAGCTACAAGAATATACAAAGAACAGATGGAAGACTTCACAGACTTGAACCTTACAGGAGGCAGGTTTGTAGGATTTGAACCTCATTAGAACAACATAACCACGAGGAATGGGACTTTGCCCTGGTGAAGTTATATGACCGTTGGAGGCGCCCCGACCGTTAGAAAGACGCTCGAAAACGACTAGAAAACGTAATTATGGGTTGATGGACCGCTTTTGGAACATTGATACCATGCCATAATGGACAGATTCACATTGATGGAAGCATTCCTGCCCATTGGAAGAATATGTTACGATGCCCTGCTTATTTAACTCATTGTCCGTTGCACTGCGGCCACTTTTTGCCACCCGTGATTAACTGAGCTAACAGAGAATTGTCTAAGTGTCGAGATGTTCTATCTGAAGCTATACCTTTCTGTTTGATTGTCTACCCCTCCTGTCCGTTTGTCTACCCCGCCCCGTCTGTTTAAAAGTTCAAATGTCGGGCTAACTGAGTGCATTAGAGAAGTTTGTCGAAGAATTCCTAAGGAAGCTAATGGTTGAAAAACCATTATCAGAAGGAGTACATGCATCGTCAACTAGGGGTCTTCATGCTTCCCCTTCGACCGGATTTTGTTCTGGCCATGTTAACCCCGCGAATGAGCAATGAAGTAAGCATTGTGGTGACCTGGCTAATGCGAAGAAGATCCCATCAATTCTATCCAAGTATGTTCCACCTTTGGCTGGTTCTATTACCCTCTATAACAATCCCTGAGACTATGAGTACACACTGATCACCGCCTACATTCCGAAAGGAATACATGTATTTGGAAGTCAGTTGGGATAGATCCCGTTACTGAAGAACAACGATTTCAATCTAGGTGACAGAAAGAACTATTCTATGCTAGAGCCCCACCTCTACCTGACGAAGTGAACTGGGAAGAAGCCTTGCCTCATCTCCCATCCATGGATTAAGGCACTGGTGCAATCCATTGTGATCAACGTGATGAAGATTCCCCATTTATTTCGCCACCAGGAGGTTAATGCTTGCGTTAAACTCCTCTTGCGTGCTATCATGGTGGATACCTGTGGCTCGAACAAAGGATTACTATGGATCCAACACTGATCCACTAGATTATAGGATTAAGCACGAAGGGACTTGACCCTCAACACTTTTATCCAGGGAAGGCCTCAGACCGCTCCCTAGAACAACGCATCAAGGAAGCTTACATTGAATTTAAAAAAGGAAAGTGAGGCTACAAGGTAGCCTCTATATAGGATGGCACAGTGCACCTCACTTTCCAACTCATAACTAACAAGATCGTAAGAAAGAACTGCCCCACATAGGTCACCGGGTTCGTGGTGGACCTCGCAGGAAAATGTGTGGAGGGCATGCAAATGGACTAGGCGAGATACCTCATCAACAAGATGGAAAAGGATTGCTGCAAAGCGCAAGATTTGGGATATGAATTCCACTTTAGCTGACTGATCGTTTTGATCGCATTTTTTGCTTGGAAAATGCCTGAAGGAGCCACCTTTCTGGAGATCGAACCATCAGAGCCGTTGAACGCTCGATTTTCAACCTTGTGGTACACCAACGACATGTCGAAGCAGTGGCAGTCCAACACTGTATTTCATGCATATTATCAGCAATTGAAGGTTTCCATCGAGTCATTTCTATGCATGACACCACACACCCTACACCAGTACATGCCAATAGCAAAGTTCTATGCAGATCCACATTTCATCTATATCACTATGCGCAGATATGAGAAAAAGGAAGAACTACAATCATATTACAAGCTAATAGATGACGAAATGGAGCAGATCACAAAGGAGTGGCCGGAAGAGTTCCTTGTACCTGTTGCTGATGCATAACTCTTCAAAAATGACACCATAGGAAGCCCCTTGGTCACCCGGGTTGAGCATGTCACATAGTCTAGTGAGATGAAGAAGAAGAAGAAGTAGGAAGAAATCCAGGATATAGAGACCGATGAGGAGGACAATGCCACTGAAGAAAATGGGCCTGGCTCGCCCGGAGGAGGAGGAGAAGACCAAGCACATGGAAAATGAGGAGGGGATGAAGGAGGAAAACAAGGAGAAGGTGAAGCTACACTGCCTCAAGATCCCCCTACTGAAATAGTAATACCGCACAAGAGGAAGGTTTCTCCAAAGAAACCTTCAACAATAAAGAAGACGCGCGCTAGTATGCCCCAATTGGAGGCCACACTCACAAAGGATGATATCAGTTTGGTCTGCGGAGCTATGGAGGATTCTTACTAGGATATATTGCATAGATATGGAGTGAAGCAAGAAGATATATATGGGAGGATCGAAAAGGAACTAAAATAAGTAAATCAAGATATTCATTTGGTTCGCGCAGTACCTACTGCGCCCTCCTCGTCAAAGAATACAGAATTGGGGGATGAACCAACCCAATTGAGAAGACTAAAGGATGTGATAGAAGCTCGACTTTAGAGAGTCCAGGAAGAGAAGGAGAAGGCTACAAAATCCTTGAAACAAGAGAAGGATGAAGCCTTAGAACAATTACGCGTAGCATGGTACTGTGTAACCATCTATGAAAATGAGAAAGAAGAGTTTCAGGCAATGATCCAGGAGAAAAAAGCCTAGCTACAGAGAGAAAAGGATAAGTTGCTCGTAGAATGGGTCACGATCAAAGAGGCAATGAGTAAAAAATGTCACTTTGTGTCAGGCTTGGCACAAGAGGAACAAGAGTTGGTCGAGGCTCAAGTGGCGAAGCTCACTGAGACCATCCAACAAATTTAAGTGAGGATAACAGAGTTGGAAGTCCAAGCAGTACCGAGCACTCCACAGGAGGTGCGTGACCAGAGGGAGGAAGATTCTAAGAAAACAGTAGTGAGGATCAGATCCCTTGCCTAAGAGTGCAAACAACTGAGAGATAGAAGTGCGTAGACATATGGATGCCTCGTAGAAGATCCCGAGCTAAGGAAGCTGAAAGCGCAGTTGCATGAGGCACAACAACATTCATTATTAGTACAAGCCTAGATGAAGATACTCACTGCGGTAGAAATGATGAAGAGATATCAGGAACAACGTGCAGTGCAACAATAGATCACTTCCCTTTAGGGCAGGGTAATGGAAGTCGCGCAAAAGCTGCAACCTATGCAGGATGAAGCCTACAAGGTGTTCAAAGAAATTGAGGGACAGGGATTGCAACTAGACCAAGTGGTTGCAATAGTGGAACAATGCCTAGAAGGGCTTGTTACAGAGCAGGTGATCTAGGAGCTCACTGAGAAGGAGGCTCAGGCGAAGAATCAAGTTGAGGCAACTCGAGTTAAGCTCGAGGCCTTCGAAGCAACATTGATCAGACTTGAGTGACTCGGGATGAGTCACAGGTGAGTGTTGGGGGCCTGTTGGCCCTCGACCAAGTTTTGAGGAATCCTTGGTTAGGTTTGGACCACCTTTTTGACTTTGAATGCTTGGGCTAGATCTAGATGCTAGATCTAGATTATGATGCTAAGTGCTATGGGTATATTGCCATTTATTACTGCACTGATCTATCCTTGGGTATATTTTGCGATGTTAATAAGAATAATGAACTAATGCATGTTGTTCCTAAGTGTTAATAGAGTACTCTGCAAAGTGTTATTATCATATATCTATGTCCTAGCTTGGTTACGGACACCTACGTCCTGTAACCTCCCCTGCTTATACCTTAGGTGAGACCTCTCCTGCTTCGCATGTGTTGTCGAAAGGGCTGGTAGTCAGGGTTTTGTTGGTGCGTCGTTAAGCATTGAACCCTGGGTCTGCCCCTATGCCAACATAATCCATGAAAAGTTGAGCCACAATGGAGGCTGCAAATGGGTGTTGAAGAGCATAGAAATGAGCATACTTGGAAAGACAATCAACTACCATCATGATGAATAATTTATTATCTTATTTAGGTAAGTCTACAATAAAATCCATAGATTTATCCCTCCAAATAGTAGGTGGAATCGGAAGTGGTTGTAGTGTTCCATGAGATTTGAATATTTCTCCCTTGTTGTGTTGAAAAACATCACATTCTGCCTCAAAATTGTGAATTTCGTGTTTCATACCATCCCATAAAAAAGAATGTTTGACCCGGTCATAGGTTTTGGTAAACCCTAAGTGCCCATCGGTGGGTGTATCATGAAGCTCAGAAAGGAGTGTGGATTTAATTTTTGACTATTTACTTAAATACAAACAACCTTTGTATCGAAGCTCATCATTGTGCCAAGAGTACCCTGGGGAAACTAGATAATTGACCTACAATTGTTGTATCAGATGAAATTTTTTGGGATCGTGTAGCCATTCCTGGCGAATAGATTGGAGCCAATTTGGTACAATGAAGTAGAGAGAAAAAAGGGACCCTTCATCTTCATATATTATGGAAAGTGCATCAGCAACCACATTGTATTTTCCTTTCTTGTAAATGATCTGATAATCATATCCAAAGAGCTTAGTCACCCATTTTTGTTGCTCTGGGGAGGAAAGGTGTTGTTCCAAAAAATACTCGAGGTTTAGATGATATGTCTTAATTTGGAAGCGTTGCCCCAATAGATAAGGGCGCTAAAGATCCATGACATGAAAAATAACCAACATTTCCTTTTCATAGATTGATTTTCCCAAATTTCGCTCTGATAATTTTTTGCTGGTAAAGGCCAAAGGTTGACCCTCTTGCATAAGGACTACTCCAATTAGTTTCCTGGAAGCATCACATTCCAGGAAAAAGGTATTTGTGAAACTAGGAAGGGACATGAATGGAGTGGTGCACATGGCCATCTTCAAGGTTTGAAAAGCCTGGGCAACTGCGGGAGGCCAAGTGAAAGAATTATTTTTAAGGAGAGCAGTGAGAGGTGCCACAATATTTCCATAATTCTTAACAAACTTGTGATAATAACCCGTTAAACCCAGAAATCCGTGCAGGATTTTGAGATTCTTTGGGCGAGGGCAATCTTTCATAGCTTCAATATTTTTAGGATCCACCCTGACACCAGCCTTGCCAACAAGATGACCCGAGTACTTGACTTCCGAGGCACCAAAAGCACATTTAGATTGTTTGAGGAAAATTTTGTGTTGAGAGAGTAGATGGAGAAATCGATCCACATGAGCAAGATGGGATATCCATGTTTTACTATAGATGAGGATATCGTCAAAGAAAATTAATACAAAATGGTAGAGAAAAGGACGAAAGACATGATTCATGAGGCTTTGGAAAGTGGAGGGAGAATTACACAAGCCAAAGGGCATGACCAAAAAATCATAGTGGCCCTCATGAGTTCTAAATGCAGTCTTAGGAATGTCTTACTCGTTCATACATATCTGGTGGTAGCCAGAATGAAGATCAAGTTTAGTAAAGAACTGGGCGACACTCAATTCATCCAAGAGGTCATCAATGATAGGAATGGGAAATTTGTCTTTAATGGTGAATTTTTTGAGGGTGTGGAAGTCAGGACACATGAGACAAGAACCTTATTTCTTAAGGACCATGACCACATGAGAAGAGTAGGGGCTCGTACTAGGGCGGATAACACCTGCGTTTAGCAATTCTTGAACAATTTCTCAATTTCATTTTTTTGGGAAAAGGGATGATGATAGAGACGAATATTGGGAGGAATGTTGTCAGGGATAAGGGGAATGGAATGATCATGAACACCATGGGAAGGAGGGAGTCCCTAGGGAGTGGAAAAAACCACTTGATTTTTAGAGAGGATGGATTGAATGTCCTGTGGAACATAGGGTGTCTCAATGGCTTGAATGGCATGGAGTTGTGAAATAATGCCAAAATGACCTTTTTTGAGAAACTTTTTCATGCGATGGGAACTGATGATATCCGGGGAATCGATGGTGATGCCTTGGAACTTTTATTGTTGTCCCTCTTGGTCGAATTGCATGGTTAATTCCTTAAAATCCATGAGAATGGGACACAAAGTCCTTAACCATTCCACCACCAACACAATGTCACAACCGCCCATGTCGATAAAAAATATATGAGATTTCATGTGGTACTGAACAATTTGGAGAGACACATTTTCACAACGTCCTCCACATTTCATGGACCCACCATTGGCAATCATGATTTGAAAATTATTGATGACACATATATAACAATTAGTTTCTTGGGAAATGCAACGATGAATAAAATTATGGGTACTTCCACTATCAATAAGAATGATGACCTTCCTATGCTTAATGTAACCGATTAGCTTGAGGATTTGGGGAGCAGAGAATCTAGTGAGATCATTTAGGGAAATGACCAATTCTACTTTGGAAGGGTCGGAGGGAGGGGTCATGTCAGTGGGTTCATGTGACACAACCACAAGGGGAGCCTCAACATCATCTTCCAAAACATCCTCTGAGATGGCCATAAAAATATTTTGTTCCTTACACTTGCTCCCAGGAAATTATTTGTCATCACAATTATAACAAAGGCCTTTGAGTTGGCATTCAACCATTTCTGCCCTGGTCAAATTTTGGATGTTTAGTGGAGTAGAAGGAGGAGTGGGAGTGACTGGTTTAGTGCGAGGATTAAAGGAGGGTTTTCAGTTTTGAGAAGAGACAACCTGTTTTGCTTCCTTATCTATTTTAGTAGCGTCCAACCAACTCTTAGGTTGAGCCATGAGGAACTAGGAATGAATCTCATCCTTGAGGCCATTGATAAAGCATTCTAAAAAAAAAGCATCATACATGCCCTCTGTACAAAAACCCAATCACTCAAAAGCGGCTATAAAGTCTTCCACCGTGCCATATTGTTTCAACTTTGTCAAACAAACTAAAGATTGGTGTCATTGTCAAAGCATTCATAAAGCTCTGCGACAAAGTGTGTCCAAGCCACATACCTTTGGCGAACATTTTTTCTCCATTGCCACCATTTCCAACGTTCTTGATCTAGATGGAGAAAACCATACCAGAGTTTGTCCAACTCATTTGTAATGCCATACAAAGAGAAATAATGTTCCATTTGAGTTACCCAACTAGTGGGATCTGAGCCATGAAATTTGGTCACATCCACACGCGGAAGGCGTAGGTCACGTTGAAAGTGACGGGGCTAAAAATTCTGGGAATGAGAGGAAGTTTCACCTTTAGTTTGCAAGGCTGGGTTAGATGAGGGAAGATATGCATCTTGGTGTGGATAATCATAGTGAAGGAGAGAAACTGGGTATTGAAGGATTCAAGTTGGGTAGCGAGGTCTTGTTTGAGGTCCTCCATTTTGGCATCGATGGAAGAATGCATGTTTTTATTGACGGTGGAAACATTGGCACTGAGCTGTCTCACTTCTTGTTGGGTTTCTGTGAAATTAGAGTGCAAGGAATTGAAGCGAGCTTCCAAGTCTTGGCTACGAGTGTGGGCCATGATGAAGAAGGAACATGAAAAGGGGTGGGTGGGACCACACATAAAATGGGTTATGGGTGAATTGTATCACAATCATCAGGGAAATGAGTGGAATTCAATGGGGTAAATCCCAAATAAGGGTGTTGGAAGGGGGTCGAGTCCACGCGAAATTTTTTTTTGCTGAAAAATGATAGGTACGACTACGATAAGGGTGAAGAGAGGAATGCAACGAAGTAGGTCTCAAATAATGGTGCCAACTGGATCCAATTTTTTTTTTTTAACTCCTGCAGAGTTATACTCCAATCTGAAGAATACTTTAGTGACGAAATTCCCAAATGCTTAACATAAAGAAATGTGTAGTAATTTCACAACCCAAATGCAGGAGACACAATTGTGCGGTAATAGATCTTGTCTGTTCATTTTTTTTTGTTTCCGTCCCAAGGGTTAAGGTATTCAAGGGTTCTACAGACAAGGGTTTTCCCTATGCTATAACTCTCTGATATACGTGCAGGGTCGAATAGTAGTAATCAACCCAATATCTCAGGGCACCAACTAAGGAGGCTAGACCGTGCCCTTAACCGTACTATTCGACAACCCAGGTACTAGAGAGTATCTTCTTGAGTGTTTTTCTCAGTGGAACTATATTAGTCAGGAGAACGATCGGTTTATCTATGGAGGGATTCAAGAAATCTAGGCCGATCTGTATACATGTGTTGTCTGATGCGCTACCACTCGAAGGGGTACCAACATGGGTTACAAGGGTGGCCAACAGATGTGCGCTTAAGTACCACTTGTATTTCCTACGTGTATGAATCCCTGACCATGAGTTTATGTGTGTAACGAAAGACCTCTGTAGCTTAAAGATGTCAGAATATGTCTCTACCCTGAAAAAATTTAACCCACATTTTTCTGTAGAGGAAGGTTCTCTGATACCACTTGTAATATTCCAAATATAAAATAGTATGAAAAACAAAAATAATTAGCTAGAAATGGAAGATAAACAATGATATAACCAGAACCATACCAAAAAAATACCAGAATAATACCGGATTAAGACCAAAAAGAGCACTTTTATTACTGAGAGTAATGTTCACTTGCCTCTTCGAGGGGGAAACCTCGAGCAGAGCAGAGATCTATTACAATAATATCCAAGTCAAAACTTCTCATACCCTCTACTCCTATTTATACTAAATATGTCTATCCAAAAGAACAATCTAGAGGAAGATCCTTCTAGAAGTGGAAGATTCTATTAGGTCTTCTTACATTTGATTTATTCTTCCTTATTGCTAGGCCTTATTAATATTGACCTTTATTACATGGAAATATATTATTCTACCTATGTGAGGGGTTAGGTCCCTAACAACATCTAACTGAAACAATGATGAATTTAGGAAGGTTTCCCAATCAGTGCTTGTCTTCCTCAATTATTCCATTACTAACATCTTAATAAGGCCAGAGTGAAAGACACTGGTGTCTACTTGCTTTGAATTTTCTTGAACGCAGTCAAACATCTTACCAATGCTTCTAAAAATATAAAATGGAAGGTTCATGGCTTCTTTTCCTATGAAGCGTAACATCAACCTAATGTGGTATTGGTACACCATGTTGAACCTCCCCTCACATGTTAAGTATCTCTAGATAACCCTAAACATCTTATCAAAACATTGAAGCATGTGGCTTCTAGGTGCTCCTTTGGACAAGTTGCCCTCCTGATACTCTGGCTTAAGGAATTCCTTTAAGAAGGAATAATTTAATGACATAACTTTGAACCATTTCTCTCCACTGTTGGGTATCTCTATTGCAACAGAGATGGAATTATATGAAACATCAAACTCTAGCATCCCCACTTTGGTTTTAGTCCCATTAAAATTTAGTGAAAACTCTTTGGCCACCTCTGGATGCCCCCTCTGCATCTTTTGACATAAATTTATACAACCTACCCTCTGAAAATATTCTCTGAACAAAGGTTCAGAGTTAAGGAGCTGCATATCATAAGGTTTTGTCCTCAGAATCTCCCCTCCCTTGTGAGTCTTCTTTTGTTGTTGGATTTCCATAACCAATGTGGAAATAATGCTTTTGTAATTTGTTATGACAACTAGGTGTGTGAAAACAAAGTACATAGGAATTTAGGGTTTCAATGACATAACTGTTTTCCCTAAAGATCACCTTGTCAAGTATTTATATACATCACTCTATACACATCACTGGTATAATATAGATCACACTTCAAACATAAGGGATAATGGAACAACCATTGATATTTGTAATGAAAGGAAGACGATGAAGCTTCTTTCTAATAGTAGAGTTTTAAGAACGTAGATATCAGTTTGCAACACTGATGAAGTATGTAATTTTAGGATAGGTTCTGCAAATGTTTGACCACACACCTAAGGTTTGATTAGCGTATTATTCACTTGTTTAAGATTACACTTCAAAAGGATGCAGAAGATGAGGGTTTCAACAAATTCTAGAACAGAGGGTTCATAGTACCTGTTTGCAACGCTAAATTTTGAAGAGTCAGAGCAATCAGTTCGCAACACCGAGGTGTTCAGTGGAACATATGACTTATTTGCAGAGGAAAATATGCATGAGGTCAAAAAAAAATCTTGAGTCGTGTACAGGGTTTAGAGCGCCATGGGAATGAATTTAACAGTTGGTAGTAAATAAGCATGAACAGTTCCCAATGCCAGTGCAATAAACAACATAAACCCTTATTTTCAACATTTGAACAGTGTGGAGACCCTCAAGAGTACCTAGTAAAACTGGTTTTGATGTTGATGCCTGTAAATTTGAGTTGTTCTATTTGCAAATTATCCAAACTTGAACTATCCTCTTCAGTCAGTCTGCAGCGCCGAGTTCAAAATCAAAATTGCGCTCTTCAAGGAGTCTGTTAGAAGATCTGTGACACAATCCCTAAAAAGTTGGTTAAATGAAGGTGCTGAAAATAATTAAATGACCCTTGACACATTCCTTAATTGCAATGATGACAAATGAATGCTTAAGGTTCTTGTGAGTATGCTACAAACTCTCCTGATGAGTTGGACACAAATAAAACTAACTTTGACTTGACATCTAAACGATTGGATAGTGACAAAGGAAAACTTGTGTACAACTTGGAGGCATGACATGTCATGGTAATGATTCTAAGATAAAAAGTGTGACTCATAAGGACTATATACCTTGCCATGATGAATAATCTCATGATATAAAGACTCCTAACCAAGGCTAAACATAACTTTGCTTATTTAAATAAAAAATTTAAGTTATGACCACAACAATAAGGCCCAAAACCTAAGACTCATAAAACCCTATGACTCAAAAAACAAAACCAAAGTGATTTTTTGACCCCTACAACTCTATGTGTTAATATGTGGCTCCACAGGGGATGAAGAACTCCCTATGAGGCTCCAAGAACATGCAGTTACAGTGCCTTATCCATTTGGATATGAGTCATTATTGAAATAAAAAAAACTAACTAAAGACTAATATTTACAATGAAAGGAAGCCACTCATGGCTTCATGAAAAGTATTTATTCAGAAAATTCCCATTGACTGGGCCATCAGAAAATTCAGTATCTTCCAAGCTCTGCAATTTAAAAGTGTTATTTTGCAAAACTTCAGAAATCTTAAAGGGACCAATAGACAAGGCTTCAAATTTACCAGGTTTTTCCTCATCTTGCCTTTGTGCATCCCATTTGAGTACCGGGTCTCCCAAATGGAAATCTTCTTTCTTCACCTTTTTGCCAAAATCTTCTTTGATTTTTTGCTGATGGGTTTGTGCTTTATCAAAAAGATGTTCCCCGGTTCGCTGTACTTCTACAAGTTGGTGCATCCTTCGGATCATGTCATCTAGTTCCACTTCTTGATCTTGAAGAAATGTTTCCACAGGTAAAGTTAGTTGGGTAGGAAAAACAACTTCAGTTCCATAGACCAACTGAAATGGAGTAGTGTCAATTGATCTCTTGGTGGTTACTCTATATTCCCATAGAGAAAAATTCAACTTTGAATCCCATGAATTTTTGTTATCCTCCAACAGATTTCTGATGATATTTAGTAAGATTTTGTTGGAGGATTCTGTTAAGCCATTTCCTTGAGGGTAGTATGGGGTAGAATGAATAAGATGAATCCTAAAATTTTCACAAAACTTCACCAGAGGCTCAACTTTAAAAGCTGCAACATTATTAGTAACAATTTTGTTAGGAAAACCAAACCTTGACAAAATGTCTTCTAGGAAGCCAATGACTACTTTATGTGTTGCATTTATTGTGGTAATAAAATCCACTTGGTGAATTAATCAGTAGCAGTCAGAATCCAATGATGCTGACCACTTGAAGCTGGATGGGTTTCTCCAATGAAGTCTAATCTCCACTACTGGAAAGGACCATATACCACTATGGGATTCAGAGGAAAATATTTGAGCTGTTGTTTGCTTGAGAATTTATGACATTTATCACAGGTTCTGATATTTTCACACACATAAGTGAATAATCTAGGCTAGAAGTACCCAAATCTAAGTATTTTGTATGTTTCAGTCCTCAAAAAATGATGGCCTCCACATAGACTCTCATGAAAATCAGCCATGGTTTGTTTTGCCTCTTCTGGATCCAAGCATCTTAAAAGAACCCCTACAAGATCTTTCCAATATAGAACATGATCAACAATGCAATATTTGATTGCTTTAAGATTTAAATCCCTCACTTTAGTCTTCTAAAGTCTAGTAGGAGGTTGCAACGTTTTCAATAAATGGATGAGGTCCTTGTACCAACTACACTCTGTCAACTTTGAGTTGATTTGTGAGCTGCTGCTAGGAATATCAGTTCGCTGATTTTCAGAATTAGCATTCATGAAATTTACCCCAAGTGCCTTACAATTTGATTCAACTAACAATCTATCTAAACCTTGACCTTTCACCAGCTTGGTAGGTTTCATCTCAAGATCAAACTCCAAAATCTTGACAATCCACTTACTCCTTTTCCCATCTATATCAGGATGAATCAAAATTTCTTTTACAGAGATTGAAGGAACATGAGAAATAATTTTGTAATGAAGAACATATACTATGAAAGATTTTAGGGCCTTGACCAAAGCATAAGATTTCTTTTCCATGATTTCATATTTTACTTCACCATCTCTCAAAGCTTTGTTGAAAAATGAAATAGGCTGCTCCATTCCATATGAGTTCTTCTAAAGAAGGACAACAACTAGTGTATCATTTGAAGAAAAATAAAATATCATAAATTCTTTTGAGTAGTTAGGAATGATAAGAACAAGTGCATCAACCAGTGCTTGTTTTGATTTTCTCAAAACAAATACTAGCTTCTTGTGTCCATTTTACTTCATTCCCTTTTCTCAACATGGATATGATAAATTTGACCAACTCAACGAAATTGGATGTGAATCTTCTCAAGAAATTTATCTTACCTAGGAAGGACTGAATTTCTTTCTTAGACCTTGGGAGAGACAGAGTCTTGATAGCCTCTACTATGTTTGGGTCAATTTTTACTCCTTCAGCTGAGACAATATGTCCTAGCATCTTACCTTCCTTCATGGAAAAAAGGGACTTCTTGGGATTAAGTGACAACCCATATTTTCTACATTTTAGGAGCACCTTCTCCAAATGATGGTAATGCTCTTGATCATATTTTGAAAACACTGTGATATCATCCAAGTAGATCACCACAAACTTATCTTTTTCCCCAATAAAAGAAATATCCATTGCACGTTGGAAAGTTACCCCTGCATTCATGAGACCAAAGGGCATCTTGGCATACATGAATGTACCCCAAGGAGTGGTGAATGCTGTCTTCTGCCTGTCTTTTGGTAATACAAAAATATGATTGTATCCTGAAAATCCATCAATCATGGACATCCTTAATGATCATGTCACCCTTTGCAAGATATGCTCCATTTTAGGTAAGGGGTAATTGTCTTTTTCTGGAACACCTGTTTAAATTTATGAAATCAACAGAAAGTCTGATCTTGCCATTCTTTTTTCTAACATGGACTAGATTAGCTATCCACTCATAATACCTCAAAGTTATAATGATCTGGGCATAAAGCATTTTTTTGGCCTCCTTCTCCATAATGGGAAGTAACATATGGTTGATCTGCCTTAGTTTCTTTCTAAATGGTTTAGTACCATCCTTTAAGGGTATTCTATTCTCAATAATGTTTGTATCATAAGTTTCCAAATCCTCATACTTCCATGCAAAGACATCAACAAATTCCTTTAACAATTTGATATACTCAACTCTTTGATTTTATGATAGACTACTAGACAATTTGACATGCTTGGGATCCTCATCAATACCTAGATTGCACTCTATTAGATCAACATTTTCATTTGAACCTCTCACTTTCAAAGCCACATTATTGTTATCAAATAATCCATCCAAGGGAACTAATCCTTTGGGAATATAATTGCTAGGAAATTGGACAATCTTGTGATTTGCAATATTGTTCATGAGTTTATCAACATGTGGACTTTTCTCATCATCTGGGTCTTGATCAATGTGAAGAGCAAAAAATTCCTCTACTCTTTCCAAAAATCTCTTTATTTCAGGATCATCTTTAAAAACCTTCCAATGCTTGACATTATCAGGTATAGAATGCCTATACTTCACCTCAACATCATACTTGAGTTTAGGAGGTAGTGGGATTTTAAAGTTACTAGCAGAAACAACTAGGGAATCAACCAATGTATTATCTTCTCTGGTAACAAAGGATATGTTGAAAGCTAGGAAGAAATTGTCAATAAGGTCCCATACCTCATTCTTGTAATTTCTAAGTCTTGGATGCTTTGCTTGATATATATATATATATATATATATATATATATATATATTTTTACTTGAAGCACAATCAACTTTGCATCTACAAAACTAATAATTCTTCAATTTTCATGTCTTTTGCAACCCTAAGCCCCAAGACTAGGGCCTCATATTCTGCAATGTTGTTTGTGGTTTCAAATTTTGAATTTGCAAGACAAAGTTATGACTTCTTTGGAAGGATAAATGAACACAATTCCAACACCAACACTATATTTGGAAGATGCACCATCAAAATACATTTTCCAAGTTTGAGCACATTGTCTGACTGTCTCACATGTTGTTGGTGGTTTCTTTTTAATTTCCAATGATGATTGAGGAAAATAAGAAAGATGCAAAATGCTAGTTCCCAGATCAATATCAACAACATAAATAATATGGTTTGTGGGATTTCCTTCTGCAGAAAGTGGCTTGACTAACTTAGTCAATTCATCAACCCGAGGGTTAGTTCCTAAAGCATCAGAAGTTGAAGCTTCTACCTTTTTTTTCCTTCTATCTCTATCAGGCTTGCCTCTTAATTTATATGATGCCAATATGTTTGATTCCATCTCTAGAGAAAAATATTGCATATGGGCTAATGAAGTAGACCTTCTCTCTCTCAGAAGAAGACACAATTCAGTATCAAAGGCACTAGCATAGGTTATTTTGGCAGAATTTTCAGTAGGATTGATCTCAATATGGATTTTTTTATACATTTTGTTAAACCTCTTTGAAAAGTATGATACTGATTCACCTTATTTTCTTTTGAGAGCCCCAAATTCTGTGATATAATATAACAAGTCTTTTTTGTCTCCCCAATGCCTTAAAAAGGCATCATCTAGGGCTTCAATCCCAACAATTGATCCAGGGGATAAACTCCTAAACCTTTTTCTAGCTTCTCCATCAAGAATTTGTACAAAAACACTCATCCAAACATCCTCATTCTCAATATTCAGATTATCAACATAGTTATAAAATGCTGCAAGGTGTTCTTCTGCAATGATATCTTCTTCTTCTGTGAACTTGGGCATATAATTTAGGTAATATCCTATTGGGAGAGCAATCATAGGTTGAGGAAGCACTAATGGGGCATACCTAGCATCCAAAATGACATCCATTCTGTTCCAAGGAGGATTAAACCCTGCCATTTGATTAGGAAAAGGAGGATTTTGAATTCTAGGAGAAGTAGCAGGTGATTTGACCGGTAAAGATGTAGTATCTATAACAGGTAATTTTGGAAAAGGAAAAGTATAAGGTGGAGGAATTTCAGTTTTAATAGAAAGTGGATGAGTCTTGGATGAGGATGGGGGAAATTCAAGAGAAACTGAGGTTCCTTCTTATTTAGTTACAAAAATTTTAAAAGAATGGGGAGAAGGAGAACCTAAGAGAGGAAAATATTCCAAACTTTCAAGCCTAAAAAAATTTACAACTTCAGGGGATGCAAGAAAATCAAAATTTTCTAGATTTAATTCTTTCAGCTCAAGAGAAAAAGATGAATATTCTACAGGAAAATCTCCTAGTTTTGACTTTACAGTCATTTCAACAATAGGAAAATGAGAAATATGAGAAACAACAACTGGTGTATGGAAAGTAGATTTAGGTAAGTCTCCATAAGTATCTGAGAATTTGCAAGAGGAAGCTCCTTGCAGAAATTTTACCTTCTTTAAAATATTTTCTGGATCAGGTTAAGGTGTAGCCAGAGGTGACTGTGGATTGGACCTCGTGTGTCTACCTTTGAGAGCCACTGCTGAACTTTGGATTCGCTAGGTGCAATATGAAGTATTCTATTTACTGATTATTGTGCACCATCAAAATTGATATTTTCTTGTCCTACAACCCAAGGAAAAATCTTCAATCCGTTCCTTGACAACGATGCCAAAACTATTAGCACTAAAAGTCACACTTAGACTGTTGTAAGTTTAAGCCTAATACCCATCAGAATTCAAAAGATAAATGTTTATAAAAGGTGGTAAATGGATGGAAAATTAAGTTAAAAATGCCAATCACATATAAATTCATGCAATATACACGAGCAAAGAAGGTCTTGAATAACTTCAGATCAGATTTTAAGAGATAAAGTGATAGATGGAAGAATGAAAAGTAAACTGTAATATGCATATCATTTACATTAGGTAACATTGACACACATATGAAGAAAACTCTCTGAAATAAGAACCTCTTACAATCAAAGAGAAAATACTTTGATACACTTGCATACAACATCACAATAGATCCGTTATTGTAATAAATAAACAATCAACCATATGAATCATCCACACAAACTGTTATCAAAGTAAGACAACAAAAGACGATACAAAAAAGAAAGATTGATTTCCACTATTCAAAGTATCTTGGGTCTGGTTCATACAATAAGGAGAAAACTCTGTTACGAAAACAATATCAAAATAAGAGTTTTCAGTCACACCATTCGAACCCTCCTAAGTCTTACAATGCTCTTTAAATAGCCTAAACTATCATTTCCAACTTTACAATTCTCCTTACAAATTCCTCATAGGATCCTTGTGCCCAAGGGAACCGTGGCAACAAGTTTACAACAAAAAAGAAACAAACTACTACTTTCAAGGAGGATGTTGGAAACATTTGCAACATTCTTTAATGGCTAATGATGTGTCCACACGAGTGCATATTATTTAGGCGGGTGGCCTCCCAGATCGAAAATAACCTTCAGAGTGATGGTACAAATTTATCTTGACAACTGGTAGCTTTCATTCCCTCCAAAATCTCAAAAAAACTAAGTTCGCAGCGCAACACTGCAAACTATCTTGAAACAACCAGTTCACAACACCATGTTGGACAACTGAGCAGGGGGGGGGTGAATCAGTTGTTACAGTGCTTAAACAATTATGCTTATTTTAAAATCTTTGCAGATAACTTAATGACAATCACAATAATGCAGGGAGGTAAGAAATAGAACATTCGACATCAGTCACACATATGAAATATATAGAGACATATATTTCCTGAGGAAACCCATAAAGGGTAAAAACCTCTTCTTTTTGGTATAATAAATAATCTTTACATTCTGTACATTATCATACATATGAGCTCCAACTCATTGTGAGGCTACAAACTCTGTTTTGCAAGCTGCACCTTGCTGAGAGCACCAACTCTCTATTTTCTCTAGAACCTACTAGAAGGAAGGACCAACTCCCTGGTTTCTCTAGCACCCACTAGAAGGAAGCACCAACTCCCTAGTTTCTCTAGCACCCACTAGAAGGAAGCACCAAATCCTTGGTTTCTCTAGCACCCACTAGAAGTAAGAAACAACTCCTTAAGTGTTCCAACACCAACTGGATGGAAGCACCAACTTCCAGTCACACATGCACCAACCTATAAAACAGAGAACAACAGTTCTCCCTTGCACCACCCTCCCACCCTGGTTTTTCTGGCTGCAACCAGATGGAAGCTCCTGTGTTCAAGCACCTACTTGAACCTCCGAGGACAACAATCCTCCCTAGCACTTCCCTACCACCCTGAGATATAAAGTTTGTTATCTATAAATTTATCACAGTGATACAATATTTATCAATGGCTTACTAGTCTCATCACTGTTCTGCTACACTGCTCTGCTCTACCTGCATCAATGTCTTCTTGCACACTTTCCTTACGCTTTATGTTCTTCTTCTTTTTATGCTTTGTGCACGATGTCAATTCTATGCACCATTCCTCTTCTGTGCATTTCATCTACTACACTCTGCCTCCTTCTACACACATGAATCAATCTCAACAGCTGCCCTCATCTCTTCTTTGTTCTCCATTCTACTAGTCTCTGTGCACCTTGTGCATGCTATATGCACAATCCTTCTGCATGCTCTCCTTAGTTCCATTGTTCTCCACATCGGGATATACACTGCCACTCCACATTGCCACCGCTTCACACCCTCGAGCATCAACACACTCTCTCCGTTCTGCATGTTCACCTCGTGTCGAGTCCTCTTCCTGATCATCATGGCAATTCCTCAGCTTTTCTAGAGGTTATACCCATGCGTTCATCATCACTGGGTGTTATGATGAGATTCCTTAGCCTGTCTAGCAGTCGAGACTCTTCGTCTTCTCTATCATAGTTGAGCTCATCCTCTCTGTTGCAGTTACAGGCTTCAAACCTCTTCCATCTATCAATCGCCTCTATGAATAGTCTTCATTCCACTGGCAGATGCCTTGAGACTCTTCAGATCCTCTGGCAATCACACTGAGGCCTCTTTGATTTTCTTGTGCAGAAACAATCAGTGGTTTCTGGCAGTTACACTGTGAACCTCTTGAGCCTTATGCCTTTGGCACCTTTCACCTTTCCTTTCACATGTGGCCTCAGGCGGTGACCACACACCTGTTTAGAAGGCGCTTTCACGATTCGCATTTCAAAAATTCCTGTTGTGAGGCATCTCGACTCTCCAAGTCACGATCTACGAAATGGATTTTAGTTGTTAGCACCTTCCTCCAACTCTTGAAAATGTGACCACAACCTATGACCACTCACTAATCATTTGAGCACTTCTCTCTTCAAATCAATGGTCCACGATCCGTGGTGATCGGACGACTATCCTCCGCCCCAGAACTTCAACTTTTGGGACTTTGGGGGAGAGTTGATGCTAAAAATCCCAAAACTAAATTCCTATAATGACATCACTTGATGACGTGTCGTGATCCGTGTGTCTGCCACGTGTCACTCATAATTGTGATTTCCAGGTTCCTGAAATGCCAAATCAACTTGACACTTGTCCTTATATGATTGCGCCATGTGTCCTTTTTGATGTAGGCTGCCACCTGCCCTTGCTGACATGGTCTGCCACATTCACCTCCTGGGTATGACGACCCATATTTGTCCTTGATCCAATGACTAGGATTATTTCACAATTTCGCATATCGCGAGTTCGAGAGGTTAGGGAACCCCGTTCCTTTGACTTTCCAGTCAGGGAAATGATGATATTTCGCCACGTGTCCTATGGACCCAATGGTCCAGATCTTATCATGATTTTGAAACTTCACGGGCCTTCGTCGTGTCATTTTCAGGATTTTGGGGTTCTCTACTTCAAAGGTTAAAGTTCCTTTGATCTTTGATTTCCCAGTCTATGAAACTCCGAAATGGAGTCTTTGTTGATGAGCCTGTTTCGGGATTTTGGCATTTCTCATTTTGAAACTTCGAGACTCCTATGATGAAGAGTCTTGACTCTTAACTCCTCCAACTCTTGGCATCATAAACTCTGAAATGGAGTCAGATCAACAGTCCACAATCTTGATGATTTGACGGTCCAGATCTTTTTGTGATTTCGCATATCGCGAGTTCCTGCCGTGATTTGCTTCCTTGACTCCTCCAACTCCCGGTATCCAAAACTCCGAAGTGTCATGGTTTTGCATTTCATGGTTTCATCATTCTTGTCGTGAGTTTCCTTGACACCTCCAACTCCCGGTATCCGAAACTCCAAAATGGAGATTAAGTCGTGGTTTCACATTTTGCTATTTTCTGCCGTGAGTTGCTTCCTTGACTCCTGGAGTTTACACTTCTGAATGGGATCCAACGACCACTTGTTGAACTTTCCATTTCCATGCCATTATCCCTATGCTGCTGGTCATGATCTTTGCCATCAATGAAAAGCATGCATACTCTGCACTATCTCTTCTGATCTTATCGAGCTTGCTCTGCTGCGTCTTCCCAAAATACTTCTGGTGCCCGCCTAGCACATTCTTCCTATACTTAAGCCATCATCTTTGTTGTACTTTCCATCAATGAAAAAAATACGCTACTTGTAAAACATGCCAACAATCTCCCCCTTTGGCATTGATGGCAACAAAGGCACCCAGACTCTTTTCTCTCCCTTTGACATCAATGTCAAAGAACACATGGGTTGTTGCAGTATTTTTAGGAGGTATCATATATTAAACCAACACAAACTCCCCCTGACAGGATGGACTCTCTTATTTGAGGCCTGCATAATATTTGTATCTAAACCAGAGTCTTCTCCTTCTGATTCTTGGACCTGTTCATCTTCAGCTTCCGCTGTATCCTCTGTAGAATACTTAAAATTTCTCACCTCTCTTACTGAGACTCCTTCATCAACCTTTTCTTGTCATAACTAGATGAATCCCCCTGTCACTGTTCTCTCTCTGCTTCTGACTGCTTTCCCCCTTTGTTCCTAAAAGGTTAGATTTCTTTGACAAGGTCTTTCCTCTTGTTATCTCTACAGGATGTCATGTATATCATTTTGTAAAACAAAATGTTGTTGCTGAGGATGCCGTTGTCCTACTGAAACACTACGTAATTGTAGCTCATACTTTTCAAACAACCCTTGGATTTGCCCATTGATTCTCATCAATTTCTATTACTACAAATTCATTTTTCTTCCATGATTCTTACAACCCAAGGCTTTTATGACCATATATATCATAAGAGAAAAACACTACAAACATTCTCACATCTACTTTTCCTTTTTACAAATGGAGGACCTGTATCAGGTTTCTTAGGATCACTGATTTCTACCTTGTTAAGTCCAATACCGGATTTTTCATTTGGTGATCTCTGACTATCCAAGATTTTATCCAGGGTCATGGAACTGTTCAAGAACTTGAATTGTGTGTTTGACTTCTCAACCTTCAAAACTTCTGCTTCCATCTTATGACATGATTCTTCTCCTACTTCTTCCATGGGATAAATGCTAACTGAACATTCTTTTATTGTATCTGAATCTTCTTCTTTACTTGTAGGGGAGGATTCAACATCAACATTGTTGTTTGTCCTTATGCTTTTAGCCACCA
>ML785720.1:506746-532397 GCA_009831015.1 Picea engelmannii
TTTTCCATTACTTAAACTCACCATCCCTTTATCCTTGTTTTTACCTGGTTCATCATTTTCAAGGATCACATTTCCTGTTTTGATTTTTCTTATAAGCAGAAACCTATCCTTTTCTCCAGTCATGTGCTTGGAACATCTACTATCTATATTCCAGGGATTCTTTTTTCTTTGATACGACAACACTAATCCACACTTATCACTTTCTTTCTTCTTCCAAACCTTGACATTTTCAGCAGAGGAATTCAAATCTGATTTATAGTTCTCTAAGAAACAATCAACAACTTTATGCCCATAGTTATGATAGATGTAGCATTCTGGTTCATTGATTAAAGAGTCAAAACAATTGTTATGCTTAACCTATGTCCTTTTCCCAGCCATCAAGTGATTTGCAATCTGTGGAGGTTTTTTACTTGGGTGTCTCATTCGTTGTTGTGGCAGATATCTATACCTTGAATATCTTTCTTGCTCATATATAAATTTTAAAGAATAGTTTACAACTTTGTGACCAAAGTTAGAACATAAAAAACGATATCCATAGAAAAATCCTTGGTACCTGGAAAATGGTTGTCTTCTTTGAGCAGGTCGATTTCTTCCATGATGATGATTTCCTTGAGCAGGGAGTGCATTATTTCTTTATTCTACAGATTCAGTCCTGGCACCTTTTTCTTTACTCCTCCTGGGCGACTGATTGTCTTCCTTTGTTTCTGTAGGTTTGTTGTTGTCATTGGTTGTAGATTTGACAAACTTGATGGTTTCTTTGTTTCTTGGCTGACCACTACTTGATCCCTCTTCATAATCCAAACCAGTTTTCAGATTTGGATTCCTTTGCTGATTCAGAATGGTGGCTAATCCTTCTGAGGCTTTGATACTTGACAAATTCTGATGATACAAGGCTTGAAACTTTTCCAACTCTTTCCTTGTTTTCACTACTTCTTCTTCCAAAGATTTACATCTTGCCTTCTTTTCTGATAACTGTTGTTTCAGAATGTCCTCGATTTTGTTTGCCTCTTCTAATTCCACTTTTAGTAGGGCAAAGTCTTCATCAGGCTGTTTACTGTCTTTCTCGAACTGTATCAACAATTGTTTTTTCTTTCTGTTCTTAATTCTGAGTCTGTCAATCTCTTCCAGTGCATTGATCAGTTCTCCTTCCATATCAACCACAACTTCTTCTTCATTAGCCTCACTTCCTATGATTTTATTATCATAATAATCTTGGGCCATAAGCATGAAGTCATTGTCCTTATCTTCATGCGAGGAGTCATTATCTGTGTCTTCTGAAGAGTTAACAACGTTTACACATAAACTTTTCTTTCTGCCAAATCTCTTAGGTTTGAACTTCTTTTCACCTTCAGAGTTCTGATCATGTTTCTTGTGTGGAAATTTATTTACAAAATGACCTATCTTACCACAGTTGAAACATTTGAAGGGAAACTTACCTTGGTACTTTCTTGATCCTTTCTTTAGTCTTCTCATGAATTTTGCTTCAATTTCATCAGGCTCAGAATCTTCATTCTTATCTTCTTTAAATGATGTTTCTCTAGAGGTGGGTTTATCTGTAACTATCCTCATTTCATATGCTTTAACATTCCTAGAAGTTGATCAAAATCCAAAGCCTTTATATCATTAAGTTATTCTATAGCTGAGACCTTTGGGTTGAACCTATCTGGCAGAGATCTCAAAATTTTCTGAACTAAATAGGGTTCCTCAATTTTTTCACCAAGTGCTTTCATTGCATTTACTAGTTCTTCAATTCTCAGAAAATATTTCCCAATGGTTTCATCTTCTTTCATCTGTAGATTTTCAAAATGTACTCTGTAGGTTTGAAGCTTGGCGTCTTTTACCTTCTCATTACCTTCATAACTGCTAATGAGTTTGTCCCACATTTCTTTGGCAGTTTCTAAATGCATAACTTTTACAAATTCTGCTTCTGCAAGCCCACTCAAGATAACATTCATAGCCTTAGAGTTGAAGCTGAATTCTAGCTTGTCATCCTTATTAGCTAGTACAAGTGGCTTTGCATAACCAATATCTACCACATCCCAGACATCTACACCTAAAGCCATTATGTAGGTTCTCATTCTAACTTTCCAAAAGGCAAAGTTTGTTCCATTGAACAAAGGGGCCTTATTGGTTGAATTTCCTTCATGGATTGACATGTTTAAGCTCTAGGATCTACCCTTAGATAAAAGGGGCCAGCTCTGATACCAATTGTTGGACAATTGAGAGGGGAGGGGGGTGAATCATTTGTTACCATGCTTAAACAATTATGATTATTTTAAACTCTTTGCAGAGAACTTAATGACAATCACAATAATGCAGAGAGGTAAGCAATAGAACATTCGACATCAGTCACGCATATGAAATATACAGAGACGGATATTTCCTGAGGAAACCCATAAAGGGTAAAAAACTCTTCTTCTTGGTATGATAAGTAATCTTTACATTCTGTACATTATCATACATATGAGCTCCAACTCACTGTGAGGCTGCAACCTCTGTTTTGCAAGCTGTAACTTGCTGAGAGCACCAACTCTTTGTTTTCTCTAGAACCTACTGGAAGGAAGCACCAACTCCTTGGTTTCTCTAGCATCTACTAGAAGGAAGTATCAACTCCCTGGTTTCTCTAACACCCACTAGAAGGAAGCACCAACTCCCTGGTTTCTCTAGCACCCACTAGAAGGAAGCACCAACTCCCTGGTTTCTCTAGCACCCACTCCCTGGTTTCTCTAGCACCCACTAGAAGGAATCCACAACTCCCTAAGTGTTCCAGCACCAACTGGATGGAAGCACCAACTTCCAGTCACACAGGAACCAACTTGTAAAATAGAGAACAATAGTTCTCCCTTGCACCACCCTGTCACCTTGGTTTTTCTAGCTGCAACCAGATGGAAGCTACAATTCCCTGTGTTCAAGCACCCACTTGAACCTCTGAGGACAACAATCCTCCCTAGCACCTCCCTACCACCCTTATTACAAATAAATGATTGAATAACCTCCTTTCTGATGTAGGCTGCCACCTATCCTTGCTGACATGGTCTACCACATTCACCTCCTGGGTCCGACGACCCAGATTTTTCCTTGATCCAACGACTAGGATTATTTCACGATTTCGCATATCACAAGTTCAAGAGGTTAGGGAACCCCGTTCCTTTGAATTTCTAGTCAGTGAAATAACGATCTTTCTCCATGTGTCCTATGGACCCAACGATCCATATCTTATCATGATTTCAAAACTTCACAGGCCTTCATCGTGTCTGTTTCGGGATTTCGGGGTTCACTACTTCAAAGGTTAAAGTTCCTTTGATCTTTGATTTCCCGATCTGTGAAACTTTGAAATGGAGTCTTTTTTTATGTGCTTGTTTTTGGATTTCAACATTTCACATTTCACAAATTTGGTAATCCTGTGATGAAGAGTCTCGACTCTTGACTTCTCCAACTCCCGGTATCCGAAACTCTGAAATGGAGTCAGATCAACAGTCCACAATCTTGATGATTCAATGGTCCAAATCTTTTTGTAATTTCACATATCACGATTTTCTGCCGTGAGTTGCTTCCTTGACTCTTGGAGTTTACGCTTTTGAATGGGATCCAATGATCACTTGTTGAACTTTTCGTTGCCATGTCATTATCCCTGCGCTGCTGGTCGTGATCTTTGCCATCAATGACAAACACGCATACTCTGCACTATCTCTTCTGATCTTATCGAGCTTGCCCTGCCGCGTCTTCCCAAAATACTTCTGGTGCCTGCCTGACACATTCTTCCTGTACTTAAGCCATCATTGTTGTTGTACTTTCCATCAATGACAAGAATACACTGCCTGTAAAACATGCCAACACACCAATGGTTCCAGGCGCTGCGAACTTTCCTTTGGCGGATTGTTTCACTTTTCCAATGTTTTAACATCTCAAAACTCATACCAGGTGTCCTGATATGCTTCAAAACTTCATTACTTTGATATATAACTAGGAAAAAGATACCAAAACTGATAATTATGGATTAAAAACTCATAGCCATCACAAAAAATGTTGTACATTCATATAACAAAAGCTTTGACCAAAATTGATGCTAGTTTTAGGAAGATTAATGAATTTATTTATTTATTTATTTCTAGAGCTTCTTTTGGTAGAAACTTTGGCTAGCATGTCTAGGTTTCTCTTTGCCAATTCTTCCTTGAAAGGTTGCAACTCTGCCTTCAATTTCTTGATTTGAGCTTGATGGGATCTATTCTTCCTATATTTATTCTTGAGATTCCTGTGAAGGGGAAATCATATTTTAGCCAAGAACATTTCCTTATCAATGGTATCATGATACATGCCCATAATATTATTAAGCTTATTTTTGAAACCCAATTCCTCATTTTTCAACTTATCAGCTTCAACTCTTGCTTCCTTGAGTTGCCTCTTGAGCCTCTTGAAGGTGGGATTGCTTTCATGCTGAGGAGTAGTGACATCAACAACTTCAATAGGATGCTTAGAATACTGATATTTTCCTTTCTGCTGGGATGCAACCTCTTCAGTATCATCCTTCACAAGGATATGTTGCTTGGATGCTGCTCTAGTAAAAGGCCTCCTAAGTTTAACCTTTTCTGCAACAATGGATGAGGAAAAAACAAGCTTCTTTCCTTTCAAATATCTGGGTTTTCTTGAAGGAACCTCCATAGGGATAGGGTCTGCCATTCGTGAATTTTCTCTATCTAGAAATTGTGAAGAACCTCCCGATTCTAATTCATTAGTGGCTTTGTCAGATTTATCACTCATAGTCACCCTTTTCTTCTTGCTAGCCTTTGAATACACAATCCTCTCAATAGGAGTAGGACTTTGTCTCTTGGATTGTTCAGTGGGGGAAACATCTAACTGAAACTGTGATGAAGTCATGACGTTTTCCCAATCAATGTTTTTATTCCTCAATTATTCCATTACTAACATCTTAATATGACCAGAGTGAAAGACAATGGTGTCTACTTTCTTTGACTTGGCTTTAACTCGGTTAGACATCTTACCAATGCTTCTAAAAAGATAAGATGGAAGGTTCATGGCTTCTTTTTCTCTGAAGTGTAACAACAACCTAATGTGGTATTGGTACACCATGTTGAACCTCCCCTCACATGTGAACTATATTTGGATAACCCTCAACATCTTATCAAAACATTCAAGGATGTGGCTTCTAGGTACTCCTTTGGACAAGTTGTCCTCTTGATACTTTGGCTTAAGGAATTCATTTGAGAAGGAAGAATTTAATGACATAGCTTTGAACCATTTATTTCCACTGTTGGGTATCTCTATTGTAAAAAAGATGGAATTCTATGAAACATCAAACTCTAGCATCCCCACTTTGGTTTTAGTCACATTAAAATTTAGTGCAAACTCTTTGGCCACCTATGGATGCCCCCTATGCATATTTAGACATAAATTTATACAACCTACCCTCTGATAAGATTCTTTGAACAAAGGTTCAGAGTTGAGGAGCTACATATCATAAGGTTATGTCCCTATGATCTCCCTTCCCTTGTGAGTCTTATTGTGTTGTTGACTGTCCATAACCATTGCCGAAAGAATGCTTTTGTAATTTGTTATGACAACTAGGTGTGTGAAAACAAAGTACACATGAATTTAGGGTTTCGATGAAATAACTTTTTTCCGCAAAGCTCACCTTGTCAAATCTTTATATACATCACTCTATGCACATCAATGGTATATACAGGGAAAACTTCAAACAAAAGGGATAATGGAACAACCATTTAGATTTGTAATGAAAGGAAGACGATGAAGATTCTTTCTAATAACAGGGTTTCAACTGCGTAGACATTAGTTTGCAGCGCTAATGAAGTATGCAATTTTAGGCTAGGTTATGCAAATATTTGACCACACACCTCAAGTTTTATCAGGGTATTATTCACTTGTTTAAGATTACACTTCAAAAGGATGCAAAAGATGAGGGTTTCAACAATTTCTGAAACATAGGGTTCACAATGCCAATTTTTGAAGAGTTAAAGCAATCAGTGCACAACGCTGAGGTGTTCAGTGGAACAGATGACTTATTTGTAGAGGGAAAGATGCACGAGGTCAAAAATAAATCTAGGCTAGTGTACAACATTTTGGGCACCATGGGAATGAATTTAACAGTTGGCAACAAATAATCGTGAACAGTTCACAGAGCTAGTGCAATAAACAACATAAACCCCTCTTTTCAACCTTTGAACAATGTGGAAACCCTCACGAGTACTTGATAAAACTGGTTTTGATGCTGATGCCTATAAACATGAGTTGGTCTATTTGCAAATTATCCAAAATTCAACGATCCTCTTCAGCTAGTCTGCAACGCCGAGTTCAAAATCAAAATTATGCACTTCAAGGAGACTATTAGTAGCTCTGTGACACAATCCCTGAAAAGTTGGTTAAATGAAGGTGCTGAAAACAATGAAATCCGATTTGACATGTTCCTTAACTGGAATGATGACAAATGAATGCTTGAGGTACTCGTGAGCATGCTGCAAACTCTCTTGATGAGTTTGAAACAAATAAAACTGACTTTGACTTGACATCTAAACGATTGGATAGTGACAAAGGAAAATTTGTGTACATCTTAGAGGCATGACATGCCATGGTAATGATTCTAAGATAAAAAGTGTGACTCATAAGGACTATTTACCTTGCCATGATGACTAATCTCATGACATAAAGGCTCTAAACCAAGGATAAACATAACTTTTCTTATTTAAATAAAAAATTTAAGTTATGACCACAACATGAAGGTCCAAAACCTAAGACTCATAAAACCGCATGACTCAAAAAACAAAACCAAAGTGATTTTTTGACCCCTACAACTCTATGTGTTAACACATAGTACACCATAATTTACATGGAAACCCAAATGGGAGAAAACCACATATTTCTTTTCTTATATATCAAAAGAATATATTCATTGCAAGAACCAACTTTCCAATTCTCCAGTTACAACTGGAAGGAGGCTATGACCCCCTATTTATAGGCTCCAATCTGAAGGAATCTACAACTCCCTGAATTCTCTGGCTTAAAATAGAAGGAGGCTACAACCCCTTGAGTCTCAAGCTCCAACTTGAAGGAATTTCCAACTCCCTGAGTTCTTCGGCACCAATTGGAAGGAGGATACAACCCCCTTTCCTTGCCCTGTCCTTCCACCCTGAAATATAAATGTACACCAAATGTCACTACCATAATCATTGCCACTGTCACTGTCACTATCACTATCACTGTCACATCAACTTGTCACTATATTCAACCAGTCACTATCACTGTACCATCAACCTGTAACCTACACTATCAACATGTGCTATACCATATCATCCATCAATTTTGTACCAACATATATGCATCAATCATGAACAATAATATATACCAACTACAACATCAATGATAAGTATCTAATCATGTACCATATGTCAAACATGAATACAACCTGTACCATATACCATATCACCAATGAAGTATAGACCTGTACCATATCATCAATGAAGAACCAATGCATGTACCTCACGCATATGCCACCATACATCAAGTATCTACCTCAACCATGAAAAATCATATCAAGGATATGAACCATAAAAATCATGCCATATGCTGAACCAGATATACCATAATACCTTACTCAACCATGTACCCAAGATGTATCTCAATCACGTGTCAAACCCTCATCAATATACTAAGTATGCCTCA
Organism: Picea engelmannii; assembly: GCA_009831015.1. Taxonomy (NCBI): domain Eukaryota; kingdom Viridiplantae; phylum Streptophyta; class Pinopsida; order Pinales; family Pinaceae; genus Picea; species Picea engelmannii. The sequence goes on from ML785720.1 coordinate 514,439, forward strand.
AGCTTTCACTACATCATAATCAAGCATAACCTTCACAACAATTACACAAACATACTAGTACCTTTGTAGCTAACCTGAAACATTATAATGTTGAACTGTAAGTTATCTTATGTCTTCAGGGACTTGGTACCAAAGTTTCCCCCAAATTTTTCTTGTCCTCGCAAGACTAAGACATCCTATCTTGCGGGGCATCACGTGATAGGTATACTACAACCCATGGGGATGCCTCACATGACACTAGTAGTTTGGCCCGAGGGGATTAAAAAAACTAGGGTTTCCTCATAGACTGCCATTCACCATTGCAATGCCAAAAATCCCATACTCCTTAGTCTTCGCTACCTCAGATTTTATTGTCGTAAACTTAGACAAAATATCACAAGTTCACTAGAAGATATTCAATAGAATATGTGAGTGAATGTGTTTATGAGTAACTTCTTGAGGTGTATATATTCTTTTTCTAAGTAACCTCTTTCCTTAACTTTAGGGATTTTTGAAATTTATTGTTACAATCACTTTACCCTTTCATTAATGACTTGCAACCAACTAGGGGCTTTTTGACCATTCTTTGGGGATTCTAACTTCACAAGGCGATAACTCCTCAACCGCAAGGAATTATGTGACGTACCACCTATCACCAGAAATGACATTATGAGGAATATCCATTCATGAGAGAGTTACCTTCATTTACTTCGTCCCTCATGACCTAATTCCATGATCAAATATGAGATCCTTAACCATAATTATGGGTTTCTTGTAGACTTCTTCAAAGCGTCTTCCCTTGAGAGCCATGCTTAGAGCTATGCCATAAGGGGACCACTTTGGATACTTCTCCAAATACACCCATCACATCATTTGACATCAATCCTCTACTGATTAACATCAATGAAAATCAACTGTCCAAAAATCTCCCCCTTTGATATTGATGGAAACACTAATGGCATGGGAACACTCATGGTCCTACTCATGCTCCCCCTATGATAATTTCTCCCCCTGTGACCATGGATCCCCATATATCTATGCATATTTTCTTTCTCTCCATTTCCATGCATCTGTTCTTTCTGTCCCCCTTTGGCATCAATGGCAAAGGGTAATCCTCCTTGGGGCTGCTCCCCCTATCTACAAGCCTCTGCTTTCTCTTCATGGTGCTTCCTTGTGTAAAACTTTGATGTATATGAAAAGCATTCAAAATATTCTTGATCTGTATTATTCAAGTCTTCCGCTGTTCTCTCCCTATCTTACTATTCCTGAAGCCGTGTGAATCACTATGGGGTAGGAACTATTCCAAGTTTCTGTTGAAGATACTCAAAGCTCTTCCTCGGAAGAGGTTTGGTGAAGATATCTACAATATGTTCTTTTGTCCCAATTTTCTATAGCTTGATGTTCTTCTCTGTAGCCTATTCCCATAGGCTACAAAGAAGAACATCAAGCTATAGCCGTTATTGTTCTTCGGTCTTGGAACCAGTTCCCATGTGTCATTCTTCTCTATCTGATCCAATTATTTATCCATAGCCTTGATTCAGTGTTCATCTTTGTGAGCCTCTTCAACACTACTTGGTTCAACTATAGATAACAATGTTAGGTGTTGTTCTTCTAGTGAAAGTATTATTCTTTTGGTTTCAAGTCCTGCATATTTATTCGCAATAATTTGTTCTGGTGGATGATTTTTCTGTACTTGTCGGCTAGGTGTCTTAGGAGGACTTTGCTGCTCATATTCTTCTTATTCTGCTTCTAGCTTCTCTTCTTCACCATCTTCTTCTTCTACTTCTTCTTCCTTTAGATCTTCCTCGTCATGGTGCACTTCTGAATCTTTGCTTCCTTATTTTCCCTTCTGTACATCAGTCTTGTCAATTGTTACATTGATGTTTTCCACGATTCTATTGAGTCTTGGATTTGTTATCAACATTTAAATTTTTGGTATGAAATTGAGATTTTAGGATTAGCGAGGTGCTAAACTAATTTAGAAGTCAGATAAATTTGGGGAAGTGCCAGAAATGGAAAAAGAGATTAAATTTGGCAGAGGTGTTAGGAAAATCGGGCTTGAAAGGGCATAAATCACCATCCGCTGAGATCAACGGTTGGGAGAGATTTTAGAGTTGGAAACAATGCGGAGGTTAAAATGTCTAAGAAGGCCCAAAATTTAAACCACGGTTTCCCTGCAAAGGTATGTGGCATCCTTAGACACATTTCAGGGGGAAAAGCGGGTAAACTCAAAACCCCCATCACACCCCCAAAATCACGTGTTAAATGTCATTAAATGGGTCAAATCAAAGGGTCACACGTGGAAATGAAACTTGAAGGTCGGTCTAATCATCTCGAGACACCTGTTTAGGTACCATTCGTCCGCGCAGTGCCAAGTAAGCGCCACCAAATAACCGATTCGATACTCCTCTTTGGAAACTGAGAGCTGAACGTGAGAGGCCGTTATCCTCATATGGATCTTTGTCAGTAGCTAATGATTATATTTTATGATGACTATTACTCAAACACATGTGAAATTACTCTATTTTGGGAAATTAACCGCTTATTCCAAAGCGAGATACCTGCAAATTGAATCACTTGTCCAATTCGTGTGCAGTTGAGGGAAATAGGCTCGTGTATCCTGGCAAACCAGAGGGATATGAGGAGAAATATCCAGCGGTTTTCAGCAAACCAGGAAATTTGAATAGTATGAAATAAATATCAAGTAAAAAGAGAGAAGGGCATGCTGCACAACTCCTAACAACAAAACCTCATGCAAAACCTGTTGATGAGCCCGAATCAGGCGAAGAGATCAGGTTGAATCCTATTATGAAGGATTTGATCATTAATGTATATGTAGATGGATACTTCACACAAGCTGGTGAGAGTAGAAGGAAAAAACAACGAAAGGAGGAGGCTAAAGATGGAACAATCAAAAGCGTTGAAGAAGATTAGCCTAACTGGCTTGACATGTTAAAGGAAGAAATTGAAAAGTTAAAATAAAACTACATGACAAGTTAAATCGAGTATATTTTAGGGAATTTTGTGATATTGTAGACAGGTGGCATTTAGGGTAAATATCTCAAATTATTCCAGTTTTCAGTTGTAACGGTCCCTAGAAAGTAGGAGTTCGGTTTTGATAAGTTATTCCCTCTATAATCGATATCTATTTTTGGAATCTTGGAAAGGATGATATATTTTGGGGTCTCATATGTAATTTATCTATATATACTATTAAAAAGATAAATGAAGGGTTCGACTGGATGGAAAGGGGCCTGCCCTTGTAGCAGGAAAATTTTGTGATTTCTTGTGAATTTTAATACAAGTAGAGAAGGTTTTCTTGGATAGCCGAGATTCATCATGGTGTTAATGTTCATTATGTTTTCCTATATTTCATATTCATGAATGTGTTTTGTTGCTAGTAATAATATTTAAGTAAAAGAAGGAATTCATTTTGCTAGTTCTCCTTCTTACACCGATTATGCTTGTCATGTGCTTATTGGTTTCTGGTTTAGATTTCACCCTTGATTGGTGCTCTGTTTTCGGTGGCCAACCTTTAAGTTCTTTCTTCTAAAGCTATATCAAGATACTCATCCCTTGTCATATGCCCTTAGTCTCTCCTCTTCGTCCAACTACCATCTCATATTGCTTATGTGGCTGAACACAGTGCCTATTTTTCCTCTATTCCCTTAGGAATACATAGCTTGTAAATCTTCATACGATTTCAAAATTGGACCCCATTGACCAATGGCCCTGTTATCTTGTTAGTCCTACCAAACCCTTTAAAAACTTGTCCTATTGCAAAATTTGACCTCTGTGTGTCCATTGCCAAATCTTTTTGAGTGTTTTCAGTATTTACACATTTGAGAGAGCCCTCTTGGGTTGGAAGGGTTAGAATCCAACCTAAAGTTGGTTGAAACAGTTACCTATGTCATTTGTTTATCAGCCAAACAAATTTACAGAGTGCTAACATGATTGAAACATTTATATGTGTTGGGTGCTTCTTTCCTGTGCAGGGGTTATAATACCCAAGGTTCAATTTCACCATGACCAACAATACACTCAAGAAACTGGCCCTTTCGGCATCACCCTCTTGCATAGATGAAGTATCATCCGACGTATCTATTGGGACTGAAAGAATAGAGTTTCTGCAATAGTAAGGGAAAGGGAGGATGATGCGTGAATCATTCTTCCTGATCTTAACTTATATATGTTCTCGATTATTAACTAAACTATCACAACCATACATGAAAATTACAACATAACCAACCCATAGACTAAATCCATTCTGTGAAGTATATCATCATCCATGAATGCATAAAGAGAAGTAAGAACCCAAGACTCAATATGCTCTCTAAACTCCTTTATTCATCTTCTTTCCTACTAACTGTATATTACATTCATGATCTTTCCATAACTTCAATTCTTGTTTTTCTGCACACTTTCACACTCACATACATCTCTCTCTCTCTCTCTCTCTCCCAATCCCATTACATATTTATACCCAAAAATCTGGGGTTTCAATTTCTATTCTTACCTATCCCAAAATAACCCATTACAATGCATGACATAGCCATCTTCAATTAACTGGCTATTTGCCTTCTTCTACTTCTTGTTCTTTATACAACTTTTATGTTGTCCTTCTATTTATGGAGAATTGCACTATCATCGTTTGTGATTCCTTTTCTCGCTCTCTTGATTTATCCTTTTGTCTTTGTGTTGTCTCCATCCTTTGCATCCTTCCACACCCTTTCCATATTTTGTGTGAATCCTTCCTTCTACGTGATTCCTTCCTTCTGCATGCTTCCTTCCTTCTGTGCGATTCCTTCCTTCTGCACTCTTTCTTTATACTTAGGCTTTTATATTCAAAAGATGCCTGTCCAACAAGCCCCCAACACTCACCTATGGCTCGTACTAAGCCTCTCATTCTTGTTTCTTGTTATTCCATGCGAAAATGAACTCTTGCACGATGGCCTTAGCTATTTCCACCTCTATGACAATGGTGGCCTCTTTGGCGGTGATTTCCTCAGTGGCTTGCTTGGTAAAATCGTGCAGTTTATTCTCTGTATTAGCCACACCCTGCTTGGACTAACTGCGCCAATATCTCCTCTATTTCCCCTGTGTCCGAGATCTCAGTGATGGTTGTAATGCGCAGATTAGGTGTAATGACCCCTACGTTACAACAATAATGTAAGTGAGTATAGTAGTGAATTGTTTTTGTTTTGAAACAACATTTAGAATAAGTAGTATACGACAATGACATACAACAATAATTCACAATCTCTTCTCAACTACATCACTACACCAATTTTCAAATACAACATCACGGTTACCTACAAATCAAATCACATCACATAAAATGGCAATATGTCTACCCGCCAACCTACCCTGCAAGGTTAGTACCTCCAAGACACATAATCAACGCTCAAGTCCATGATTCATCTGATCGATTTTGACCATTTAAGATCTCAAGACTAGTGACTGTTCTGAGGAACATGGAGATATCTATTCCCACAATTGTATCTCACCTAGACTAAGGCTAAAATGACGGTGAGATTCTTAAACATAACGTAATTAAAATTCATTCAATGAATCTTATACTAAAACCAATTTTTCCAATATGCAATCAATTCACATAATAATAACTATTCAATCATCTAATTCCATTCATTACAATTCATCGCTAAAATCATAACGCGCCAATGTAATCATTCACTATGTAAACTTAACATAAGACATTCCATTGTGGATAATGATAACATTTATAATTGAACCAATACATGCCAACCATTTCTTTTCTACAAGTAAAACTTAAGGATTATCACACAAACCTTATTAACAAAGAATAATCAAAAGTATAAATTAATACATGGACAATTTAAATTCCTCAATAATCAATTCATAAATAGATCACTTCCTCATTTTATACTCCAATCCTTCTTACTTTAATTATTCTTTTATAATCTCTTAAAACAAAGTTGAGTGTAGGCATCCGATAAGCACATAAGAAAAATCAACTTTAAGAACTAAATCATCATAATAATTCATCTCTATATTTTCAAGGTTTAAATTTATAATTAAATAAATTTTCAATGAAAACCATATAAGTTGTACTATTTATTTTAAACTATTCTTGATTAGGTATTTAAAAAATAATTCTCTTAAAATTTTCCAAGTGCCTTAGTATGACAATATAGATTCGTTCTTCCTTAAAATCAATATACTATATTGATTAAATTTTAAACTAACTCAAAGTCTAAGATTGATACCAGATCGTTCAGAAGAGGGTGACTTAACTTAAGATGTTTTATCAGTGATCAACGAATCTCTAAATTCGTAATTGCAAACAATTTACACAAGGACCCTCCGTAAATCTAATTTAGATTTGCAATTAGTTTTACCAGAACATAATTTTCCAACGATTGCATAAGATTGTTTTAGAATCTGATAGAATTTGTAACGACTCACAATTCTGATCAGAAAGTTCTTTCGGATTCATCGCATAGGTTTTTGATTTTCGACATTTCAGACCAAACTAGTGTGGTCCATCATCAGGACAAAATGCTTTCCTGATGATGGAACACACTAGTTTGGTCCGAAACGTCGAAAATAAAAAACCTATGCGATGAATCCGAAAGAACTTTCTGATCAAAACAATGGTCACAAAAATCTTAGAACAGAAAGACTCACAATTCCTAAAATTCAGATGGCAATTCAATTTTACATTGCCCATAAAAGTTTAAATTATCAGAAAGCAAAAAATATACATCTACTCTATGCATTTCAAAATTCTCACATTGCAATAATTTATTGTACATACAAAAACCGAACTGAAATTTAACTTAACCACGTTAAACAAGCTTCACTTTCAATTTGTAATAGATTTCAATAACCAGGTTACAATGTCCAACTATTTTTAAAATTTTTCGAAGGTTATCAACTTGACGGTGACCATCCAAGTTTTAGTATCTAGAGATATAACCATAAACTGTAATAAAGGAACTTATAAATTCTCTGATCGACATTGAATCATGACTTTAAATATCATACAAATGAAGGTTCATACTCATAATAGAATTTACAACCATTCAAAGTTCACAATTGGAATTTCAATGAAATTCCAACGATAAAACAACCACTAAGAATCACGTTTAACATTTAGTTTGCAATGAACCATACAATTGGGCTTCAAGAAATTCTAATTAAAATTTGAAACTACTTTAACCTTTCCAATATAAATTTTCTCATGCTACAACATAATTCAAAAATAAAATACCGGAACCAATGAAGGCGAAGAGTTGTTGATGTCCTTCAAAGACTTGTGCTCCTTCTAAAATCCCGCTTGCTAATCATCGAAACTTCACCGGTATGTCCCAACCAATGCTAGGGGTACTCTTCTTCCCCCTCGGCCCCTCAAGCCACAAAGGGGCCACACAAAAGAAACCAACAACAATAGCTCCAACGTTTTCCTTGCAAGGAAGAGCTTCCACTCTTTCTACAAGCTTGGTATCCCAACTCTTACAAGTAAAACACAACCCACAAAAATTTAGCAGAGTAACATTACCAAGAACCAGTGAGCTCCCTTTCCCTTCTACACCAATTGTTTTATAGAATTTTACCTCTTGACACATGTCCTCATGCACAAATGATTAACTTTTTAATTTAATTTAATTAGGATTATTCACCCACACACTTGTCACACTCTCCCCAAGTTGCACAAGTAATTACCATTTTTATTTTATTTAAAAATCCAAATTCGCTCACATTCCCTAATGTGTTCCTATTTTCGCTCTTAGTTGTCCCTTCGTTCCCCAAATTCTCATTTAATGAGTGTCTCCTAACTAGATATTAGTTAGAGTTGGATGATGAGTCTTCGTATAGTTAGACTAGTGGTAGCTTGACTCTAGATACCATTCTATGTGTACACCTATTCTCTCATATTATTATTTTTTTTAAAAATCCAATTTATTAATTTCATGCACACATGTGAAATTTATCCATTTATTTAAATTTTTATTTATCTTCTTCCTAGAGTTTGATTTTATTTTACACCCTTTTTAATGTATTTAATATTTTAACTAGTCCCTTAATTAAACTTAGACTTGGACTTAGTCTAGACTTAGGTCCCTTAATTAAACTTAGACTTGGACTTAGTCTAGATTAGGCTTAGACTTTTGTTAGATTTATAATTAATAATTTACTGTTTAATTAATTATTTTATTGTAACAAGATCCAATCATTTCAATGTTTTCTAGGCCACCTAGATTTATTGACTCAAATTTTTAATTACGCGACGTGCCCTTCAAGACGTACCTCCGTGCTCCAAGGGTGCCACTCGCCTTAAAATTGTTTTGGAAGTTTGTTCAACCCTTCGAGTCAACACTCCACTCGATCGACCCAGTGAGAGAATAATGGCTTCTAAGGAATAATGAATCTGCCTTATTGCGTGCCCCTTAGAAATATTTGTGAACGATTGTCTCAGTCCGCCCTCACGACATCGTGGACCACTCAGACTAGGTAATCGTTAACCTATAGTTCCAACCATGGTGGGAGTGCTAGTAGGCTATGACAGGGACATTTTTACACCTCTCCATCAATGTCTAGTTTATGTGCATGGTCCCTTTACTCCTTATGTGAGTCGGATTAGCAAGCATCGTCAAGCCTGCATCCACTGACAAAAACAATGTCAATAATATATATACATAAATCATACTGAAATCAATCACCTGTCATATGTGTGTAAAATGAAATACTCAAACAAATACAATCCACCCCCTGACTCAATCCAGAGTCCAAGGAAGTTCATTGATGCCATCAACATCCATAACCTGTCATGTGTCCTTCACACTCACAAAAAATCATCAATAGCATCTGCTAATAAATATACATCAAAATAAAAATAAGTCACATCAAATCATCATCATCATCATATATAACCCATAATCGAAACGAAATCACAATGTACCATAACCGGATCACTTGCACGCAAGTGTCCTAAAAGAATATGTCAATAAAAGTGTGCTCAGTAGAACAATATGTTACACTAGGTACAATGAACTCCATTGGCATTACTGCTTCCTGTCCATAGACCAACCAGAATGATGTCTTCCTTTTCAACTTCTTACTTGTAGTTATGTATTCCCATAGTATCACAGGGATGCGTAAGTCCCAATCATCTCTTCCAACGTTGCTGATCTTTGTCAACTCATTCTCCAAAAAATTATTGAAAACTTCTACTGTGCCATTATCTTGAGGGTGATATGGTGTACTTTTCGGATGATGAATATGAAATTCCTCAGTTAATGAAAAAATTATTCGGTTAATAAACTGCGTACCTTGATCGCTAAGTAATATGCACAAACATACAAACCTAATGACTACATTCTTAAATAAAAACCGTGCAACAATATCTGCAGTGCAATCAATAACTGGTGTTGCTTCTGCCCACCTTGTTAAGTACTCGATCACAGTGATGATTTATCTTGCTTCTGATCTCCTTGCTTGTGGGTTTATGGGACCCACAAAATCAATATCCCACTTATCGAATGCTTGCAATGTAACTTGTGGATTTAATGGCATTTCATCGCGTCAAGATGGTTTATCCACTCTTTGGAATACATTGCTGGATTGACAATACTCCTTCATGTATGCCACTAAATCCATGCACACAAAATCTTCTGTGCTATTTCTTTTCCTGCGTAATGTCCTCCAGCAATCCCGTCGTGTGCTTCCTCAAATATAGCTTTTCTTTCGTGTTCCTGTACACAACGCCTCAAGATTCCATCTACCCCTAACTTATACAAGTTCCTTGCAATTAGTTGATATTTTACTGCCTTGACTACCAATTTTTTCTTCTGCACCACCGTCATGTCGGAGGGAGCCACACTTGTATGTAGAAACTCCACAATGTCCGTGAAATAATCATCCACCATCTTGACTGCGAATAAATGTGCATCCAGGAAATTATCATCTAAATTACCTGCATCCTCTCTTGTCAAGATCCACCAGAGATCTAGTCCTGCATTCAGTTTCCTGAGTTTTATCATGACCTCAAAATCATATTCCTGAAATAGTAAGAACCATCTGCATATTCTTCCTCCTAAGACATGATTATTGACTAAGTATTTTAATGCAGAATGGGTGTACATTTTGAAGTGACACCCAAGTAGGTAATTTCTGAACTTCTTGATCACATAGACCATGGTCAAGCCTTCATGTTTTGTAGTTGTATAATTTTTTCCAGATATAGACAATTTCCTACTCGCGAACACAATCAAATGATCGATTGTGCCGTCTCCTGGTTGTGAGAGAACTGCGCCCAATGCAATGGATGATGCATCGACATGGACATGGAAATCTTTGTCCCAATCTGGGAATATTAAAATGGGTGTAGTGAACAGTCTTTGTTTCAGTGTGTCCAACCCCTTCTGGCAATCCTCATTCCATTGGAACTTGACTTCTTTCTTCAACAACTTTTCCATGGGTGTTGTAATCTGTGCATAGCCTTTAATAAACTTCTTGTAATAACCTGTATGGCCCAAAGTTGCTCTTAGCTTTCTGACTGAGGTCAGTGATGCTAATTCCAGAATAACGATGATCTTGGCTGGGTCAACCAATAGGCCTTTCTTGTATACTATGCGTCCTAGTAAAATTCTGAATGGTACAAGAAATATGCATTTCTTTAAGTTCAACGAAATATGACACTATCGACATCGATATAACATGAGATGAAGAACTCCGATATGATCCTGTAGTAGACTCAATGCCGTCCAATCATCTAAGTATACTTCCAAAAAATTATGGATGAACTCTTTGAATGCAACCACAACCACTCTAGAAAACACTGCATGGGAATTCTTCAATCCAAATGGCATCACCGTGTATTGATAACGGCCGCATTATGTCGTAAATGTGGTTTTATGTTTGTCCTCCTGCGTGATTTTTATCTGATGGTACCCAAATAATCCATCAGTGAATAAATATGCTTCTTGACCCCCTATGTTCTCCATTACTTCATTAGTGAACGATGTTGGGAATGGGTCATGTAAGCATGCATCATTCAACTTCCTTAAGTCGACACAGATCCTAATACCTCCAGTCTTTTTGTCTTGCACCACCATAGGGATAATCCATTCATATTCTTCGAATGGTTCAATGATTCTAGTGTCGATCATTCTATCTAGATCAGCCTTAACTTTCTACTTATACCTCGGGTTCAACTTGTATGGTCTCTGTCGTATTGTCTTAGCTCTAGGTTTTAGTGGCATCTTCATCTCCCCTAAGTCGCTTGCTATCACTTTCATCTTTGAGAGTGTAGTTGGAAATAAGTCCTGATATTCTCAAAATAATTCTGCCACCTTCTCAATTGTCTCATCGTTCCAATAGTCTCCTATGTGTGCAAACTTAGGGTTCTGTGTTGTCCCAATGATGACTTGCTTTATCTTTATTGGTTGTGTGTATGCAACAGATACCATCTCTGGCCCTTCTACTGCACGTGTGATTTTTTTCTCTGGTACCTGAACATTCCTAGGATCCCCTTCATCGTATTCCTCCTCCGTGACATTGTATAATTCCAATGGATTTTGGATCGTTAATTTGTCTTTGTGCACCTTGCCCAAGGGTTCTTCTTCCAATGATTCTACCTTCGAAAATATATTTGTTTGGATGGCTTGTAGGGCTGCATGTATGGAGGGAGATTCATGTTCAAATGCGAACATGAATTTAAATATTTGGACCAATCCTTCCCATGTTGCTGTATCTCTACGCATCTCCAATTCTAAATACCAATTCCTCGGGATTGTATCCAATGTGTGTATGAATCGATGCATCCATTTTGTTTCTGATACTGAGTGCCATAAAGCCCTAAATTTTTCCACGTGATCCGCTGGGTCACTTTATCCTGTGTATTTTTACACACTTACTTTTTCTTTAGGTCCAAAGCGTATCTACATGAGTCTACTACATTGTGCCCAATCCTTAATACTCTTTCTGTGTGCAACCCACCATCTAGCCGAAGTTTCTTCTAAGACGACATCTAGTGCTAATAGCCTCTGCTGTTTAGGTACCTGTAATTCAAATACTTTTATAAACATATTAATATTATTTATTCCACCGTACCTGGGTGGGTCATATAGTTTTGTGGACGCAACAATCGGTTTATATGGGAACATCTTCTAGTTGATACTTCATGCATCCTCTATTGTCGATTCTCTAGACCAACTTCTGAATCTGATGCGCAAGAAATAAAACTTATCCAACTAAGCACACCATCCATTATTGGATCGATATATTCCTCCATTCACGCAGTCAGATTATATAAATTGTCCATGTCATTCACTCTGATTGACTTTGTATATCTCTTCCCTTATGATGGGTCGAATGGTGCAATAACCTTTAGATCCCCAACCTCAAAGATCATCTCCCTTCTTTTCAAGTTAATAATTTCTTGGTTATCAACCACCCATTCCAGTCCCATTAAATATGGATATGGTTGAATATCATCTATGATCTCAATAAATTCAAAATATACCATGCTGCACACCCCATCTATGTTTACAGGTAACCCCGTTAGTCACCCGATTGGGACTATCTTATGCTGATTCACGAGCCTTAACTGGATAGGGGACCATATTAATTCAGGTTCTCCCATAATCTCCCATGTATGCGTAGGTAGTAAATTCACATATGATCCTAAGTCTAGAATAAAATTATCCACATCATATTCCCCAATTTGTGCATTAAACTTGAATTCCCCGTTGGTTCTCTTCCTGCGCAGTACCTGGTTTACCATCCGCTGTGTGACAGGGGTGTCCCTTCCTTTTCTGCAATGATCAATAATGTTGTATAATATACTAAGTGCAGTTCTATCTCTCATCAATTCTTCACAACTTTTTGAGAATTTTTTTAGTGTACTTACTTGCGCACTTGACTTTTTAGGTACCGCTAGGTATTCTAGATGAGGTAGCGATGATGTGGATGCTTTCTCATGTGGTTCAAGTATTTCCTTTCATGCACTCTGATATGTATCTTTTTCATGTCGTGGGTTGAATGCTGGCATAGGCCTCACTGACTTCCTTACCCAATGCTCCATTTAATTTTCTTGAGTTTCCATATCAGTGCCTGTGCGAGCTCCTCCACGTGTAATGACTATGATTTTTGGTCCTTCACTGCATTTTTCAACTGATATCATTTGCACGTTCTGATTTTGATGTAGATTTTGATTTGGATTACCTCTAGCCTGCCATTTTGCAACTAGTTGGGGACAGTCCTTTGTTGCATGATCTAGTGCTCTACAATATGTGCATGTGGTACACGGGTTTTGGCAATATCGGACCAAGTGTCCTAGTTGATTACAGTTATAATAGATAATGGGTCCTCGTCCTCCTCGACCAAAATTCCTTCTACCTCAGCCTTTGCCAAAATTTTCTCTGTTCCTCTGATTGAAACCTTTCTGAGTGTTATACTATGCACCACTCCCATCCACACCGGTATTCTCTTCCTGGATCTTGTATATATCCAATGTACGCTCCCTTAGTAGGTCGAACGCACGACAATCCTTTTCTTCATGTCCTACTGATTTGCAAAAATTGCAAAACAAGTTCTTTGGAGTACTCTGATATTTATGGAGTAATGGACACTCAATGGGATTATGTCCCCATTTCTTATAGATCTCGAATTATCCTCCTCCGTGTAGTGGATTCGGTGCTCCTACTACCAAGTATTGCATGAATGCTGGGAATTCGTCCTTTTGGTGGCCCTCTGTCCTGCGCTTGGTACACCAAATGTTTTCTCCTTTTTCCCTTCCCTTGGTAAGCTCAACCAACTAAATTGTTAATGTGTCTAAATGTGTTTGAACTTACGCCATTCCCCCAACGTCTCATGCTAATGATGACTCTAATTTCATCGTGATTTCTAGTGCTTCGGGCTGTGATGCAACCTTTTGTTGAATTAGTGGTCTACGAATGTGGGGTACAAATCCTGCAATGAACCAATATTGGTGTTGCTGATCTAGAATATGGAAAGTTAGTCTCCTCATTATATCCTTAAAGTGCTAATTGTAATCCCATACTGAATCTGTAGGCATCTGTTTGATCTCCTTCAGTTTAATAATATACTGCGATTCTGACTTTGGCTTTTGAACTCCTTTAATAATTATTTCTTTATTTCTTCCAAGTCCTAGCCTATTAGGTACATGTAATACCCTGTAACTTCATATACCATACTAGTGCACAACCCCTAAACATTGTCACTAACTGCACAATATTCACTGCTTCGACCTGTATGTTTTTAGCAGTCCAAACTATTTCAGATACAAACAAGTGTTATTATGGGTCCTCTGACCATACTCCCTTGAATTCAAGAAGTCTAAGACTATTATCTATCCCCACCATGTTGTTTTGTGTATTCCCTGCTCTTGGTGATGTTGGTACACTCTGATTTTGACTCTGCACACTACTCCCACTATTTCGACTGGTACTGTTCTGTCCTCCTTCGATAACTATGATGGATTTTGACAAGTCTTCAAATGTTGTTTCTTATTATGGTGAAGCACATGGGGTCATTGATCCAATGCATGATCTTGTCTGAGTAGGACTTATCGACTCTTCTATTAATGGAATGGAATGACATCCCTCTTCTCCACCTCCTATATATGATATCTCTACAATTCAGACTTGTGCGCACGGTTCTCGTACTTCTGTCTCACTCTGCGGCTCTTCTCTCCCATCCCCAGTCTTTTTCCTTTTATACCTCCTTCCTCCATGCAACTCTTCAAATTTGTAGTCTTCCTCTAATGTAATACCTTCTTGCATCCTCAGTCCCTTCCTTCCTCTGTCATGGCTTCCTCCCTTTTCTCAGGTGATCCTTTTGTTATCCTCCAACTCCCCAATGTGCGAAAAGCCTATTTAGCTGTCAGAATTCATTATAATCAGATGCTTTTCAAATAATAGCATATTTATCCACGTATTCAAAGATTTCAAGAACCTCCCACGTGGGCCTTTGAAACAATTTCTTTCTGCAACACTCTATGACTGAATGCAATCTACGAAAAATTCTATAACATAACCCCCTAGTATACTATCCAACCAAAAATCATCTGCTCGAGTAGTTGGGTTACTTGCCGAATTTAGCTGCCTTACCGATTCCCTAGTCCAATTCTTCGGTGCTGCAACACTAAACATTCTTGTTTTCTCTACTAACCTTTCTAGCCACTCTGTCATAATTTCTGGGAATTCGCCAAAGAAAATTTCATGTTGATGTGTGAACACATACTTTTGCATCCATTGCTCGCTACTCATCCGAGGGTTTCTGTTCTCTTGTCTTGCGAAGTCTCATTCTTTTCATTCCAACCAGTCTGTGATTTATTTCTTAGTCATCCTCCAAAACATTCCCACAGTCACAAATTCCCAGTCTTGACAATGCAACAATTTGTTGGGTGCTTCTTGTATGTGCAGGGGTTATAAGACCCAAGGTTCGGTTTGAACATGACCAACAAAACCCTCAAGACACCGGTCCTTTTGGAATCACCTTCTTGTGCATATGAACTCTCACTTGAGGTATCTATTGGGGTTGAAAGAACCAGGCTTTTGCAGCAGTAAGGGAAAGGGAGTCTGATGCGTGAATCATTCTTCCTGATCTTAACTTATGTATGTTCTTTATTATTACCTAAACTATCACAACCATACATGAACATTACAACACAACCAACCCGTAGAATAAATCCATTTTGCAAAGTATATAATCATTCATGAATGCATAAAGACAAGTAAGAACACAAGACACAATTTCCTCTCTAAACTCCTTCTTTATTCATCTTCTTTCCTACTAACTGACTATTACATTCATGATTTTTCCATAACCTCAATTCTTGTTTTTCCGCACACTCTCACAATCACATACACATATCTCTCTCTCTCTCTCTCCCAATCCCGTTACATATTTATACCCCAAAATATAGGGTTTCAAGTTCTATTCTTATCTAATCCAAAATAACCCATTACAATGCATGGCATATCCATCTTTAGTTAACTGTATATTTGCCTTCTTCTACTTCTTGTTCTTTATACAAATTTTCTACTGTCCTTCTATTTCTATAAAGTCACACTATTGTCGTTTTCACTTCCTTTTCTCGCTCGCTTTCTTTATCCTTTTGTCTTTGCACTGTCTTCATCCTTCACATCCTTCTACTCCCTTTATATCCTTTGCACACATCCTTCCTTCTGCGCACTTCCTTCCTTATGCGTGATTCCTTCCTTTTGTGCTCTTTATTTATACTTAGGATTTTATATTCAAAAGCTGTCTATCTAACAATATGCCTTGATTTTGCTTGAATACCTAGCTAGTGTTCCCTTATCTTCTTGGGATTCAAATTTTCCAAGCCTTCCATCTTCTCTTTTGATATAAAATTTTCTTCCAAATACTCTGAAATGCTTCACATTCGTCGGTCTTCCTTTCCATAACTCATAAGAAGTATTATCACTATTACTTTTGAGCATTCCTATGTTCAGGATGTAGACTGCTATATGTATTTCTTGTGCCCAAAATATCTCACTCAACTTGGAATCTTTCAACATGGTTCAGTCCATTTCTTGTACTGTTCTATTCTTCCTTTTGACAACTCCATTTTGCTGAGGTGTCCTAGTTGTCGAGAATTGTCTTTTTATTCCATGTTCACCACAAAAGTCCGTGAATTCCTTTGATGTAAATTATCCTCCATTGTCTGATCTTAAACACTTGATTTTTGATTCCATATTGGTTTCAACCATCTCTTTATATATCTTGAAGTGTTCAAATGCCTATGACTTCTTCCTGAGAAAGAAAACTACAGTCATTCTTGTGTAGTCATCAACCAATAGCATGAAGTATTTCTCATCATTTAGTCACTTTGTTCTTGTAGGTCCACATAGGTTAGTGTGTATAATATCCAATGGTTTTGTCATGGAGTACTCTTTTGATTTGAACTTGTTCCCGATTTGTTTTCCTTGTAGACAATGCTTGCATAGAGTAATTGCTGGCTTTGAGATCTCAGACATTTCTCTTACTACTTCCTTTATGATGATTTTGACAAGGTTATTGAAATTTATGTGACCCATTCTTCTGTGCCAGAGCCAAGTTTCATCATCCTTTCCTAGGGAACATCTTTCTATTCCAATTTCATTTAGTACATATATGTTGCTTGGAGTTATTACAGCCGTAGCCACCAACTTGCATGATCCTACTTTCCTTATCTCACATTTCTCTAAGTCAAACCTAAGTCCGTGTCCTTGATCACACATTTGACTTACACTTAGAATATTTTTCTTCATGTATTTGACTAGTAAAACATTTTCTGCCCTGGTATAACCCTATAATTTATAGGATCAAATGTTGATTTTAATTTTGTCTCTTTAATGTTTTTGACTTGCAGACATTTCTACATTCTAAAAGGAAAAAGAAAAGAAAAAGGAATGAAAAGAAAAGAAACAGAAACAAAAAAAATAAAAAAAATAAAATAAAAGAGGGAAAAAGAAAAAGGATCAAGCCCCATGAAATGACAACGACCTGATCCATATAGTTTAAACATGGTCAAGTATTTTGAATTTAAATATATAGGATTAGTGAATAAGCTTGGCTAAATTGTCTAACCTTAGCCAAGTAATCAGGTTAGTTAGTGAATAAGTTTGACCAAACAGTCTAATCTTGGTCAAATAGCCCCTAGGTAGAGTATTTTCTTAGCCTAACAGTTTAAGCTGGGCTAAAGGCGCAAATGAGTAGGTTAGTTGTTTTCTTTTCAATAAAATGTGTAAGATGATCGATGGAAAGTGCAGGATCTTGATGATGAAATGTTTTTCTAAACCCCATGGCGATAAAAAGAAAAAGAAGCTGTGCAAAAAACCCACAAAAAGTCATTTAGCCTAAGTTCTACATCATATATTGAATTGCGCCCTGGAGATTAAAGATTGGGCCTAGATCTACAACTGAGCGGTTGGTGCTCAGATCTACGGTCCATAGGAATTCCAGACCC
>ML785720.1:554417-565668 GCA_009831015.1 Picea engelmannii
CAGGTGGGCCCCATCCCAATGTGGCATCACCTCATTGCATCCTAACTCCCCTCTCCAAACATTTGAATCCTACCATTTGTCTAACTCACCGCTATCATCCCGAGGTGTCGTATCCCACAACTACCCTCTTCTAGTTCCATGTCACGACCTCGTCAGCATGTCCCCTCTAGATAACTGTTATAGGTCATATCCATTTCATTCATTTCCCAATCACCTTTTTGCACGTCAATCTTTTTCACACATCAGATGTCCTTCACCTTACCCTCTCATGCTCTAAATGATCCGTTGGCCATTTATGACTGGCCACATACCCGTTGTTCATCTGACCTGTCCTTCTTCGCCCAAAAGATACCCATTCACTCAAATTCAACCCTGTTTCGGTCAACTCCCATTCCACTCACACTCCCTGTGTATCAGAGACTCATTTTCCTTCGCCTTTGCAACACCTCATCCAACCATAGTTTTTCGTCTACTAACGTGTGTTCAATGTGTAGGTACCAAAAGAAATCAATGGCACCCAAAAGTAAAAATTCAAATTTAGAGGAAAATCCTTTTCTCCCACCTCCTATCGATCTTGACTGGATCCCATTAGCAGACAAAGACTATATAATCTCAGAAACCAAGTCTGAATTTGACTTTGTTGAGCTATAGTCATGGCTCAGAGACACCTTCATCGATCAGAGCGATGAAATCGATCTTTGGCAGTCAAATATTCCTCTGTATATTTTCCCCCAAGTCTATCACTTTCCTGAGTTCGCCCTCAAGTGCCAAGCACACTAGCTCCCTGATCAGAGAACCATTGTATCTTCGTCTAGAGAAACCCTTTTCCTTATTTCAACCGATGCCATCGATCATATGATTCAAGTGCCCAGAGTCGAACCCTGTTCTCCCCTCACAATTGAAATCCTGACAGAATTGTATCATAACCTGACCTTTCTCCAAAGAGGACAGATCTTCTAGCTGTTCCTTACACAAGATGCCCAATTCCCTAAGAATAATCCTCGCTATCACTCGTCTATATTTTCTGAAAAGGCAAATCAGATTTTCTCAACATTGTGTTGTTTTCTCAGTTATTTCTCAGACGAATGGCTGGATGAACCTATCTTAGATTTCCTATCCATTTTCTCTGCTAAAGAGAAAGTGGCCACCCATTTCGACTACAACGGTTTCTTGGCCAAGAACTTTCACGACCAGATAGAAAATTTCCCTACAGAAGGCATGTTCGAGTAGTCTTCAATACTTGCCTACATGTTCATGTTCTATCAAGAGGACAAATTTTCCTTTCACATGCAGAAGATGGAAAAGGAAGGAAAACTTCAAGTAGTCACTTTATGGATGTCGCTGCTCAGGAGAAGCTCCACTGAGTTCACTTTCAAACAATTCATTTAGCTATTCTATCATCCAGTGGTAGGCATGCTCGATGGAATACCAGAGATGAGGATAAACGAGGAGATCCAAAGGGTTCTGCACCTTTAAAATCTCGCAAAGACTGGGGACTAGTTCCTATACTAGAATCACACAGAAATCAGAGTGTATGGGTGTGAACTAGCTCCATACAAGTTGCCCAAGTATGCACCTATTCGAATATTCACACTGGAGTATATTCATCAGATGATAAATTCACATGACATCCATTTTGTGTCTCTAAAGAAAAAACAACAGATGAGGATCAAGGGGCAAATAAGACTGTTTATCTGCAACAATCAAGCTGCTGGGGAAGAGGCAGATAAGTTATTGAGGGAAATGAAATTCAACACCAGTTTTATTTGGTGATATGACCCTAGTGGGATCATTGCAGAGATGAGATCCAATAACAAAAGTTCACCTTATGCTCACACTCTCAAACCAGAAATTGAAAAATATGTGAACGAGACAGAGTGGGAAACAAACACTTTGGTAGATACAGAACCACATGAATCCCCTTCAGTATATTTTTCACTGACTTCCACTCCACAGGTACCCAAGGAAAAAAGGCCAAGGAAGGATGATTCACCTTCAATCACTGAGGTATCAGTAGAAGATTTTCAGGTATACAACACGAAACCCAAAACCACTCATGTTACTCACATGTCTGGTGAGGAAGAGTCCTACTCTGCCATAGTGATTGAAAGAAGACAATAGGTGGTGTCAACTTCTTCTTCAAAGAAGCAAACAGAGATAGTTTTGACCACCCAAGCTCCACAAGGATCTGCACCTGTAAGCATTTTTGAGAAATATGATATGATTAAAAAGAAGACCCAGATGCTGACTAATAGCACCTACTCCTAGTTTTGTAAGAAAACCTCCAACACATCATAGACTATTTTCATCCTTTGACATAGAGAAAGGAAGAATTCATTTGGCATTCCTGTAAGCACATGTGCCTCAACCCAAAGAGATCACTGACTACAAGAGGTCAACTATTGTTTTTGACACTAAACAAGTCCATCCAGATGACCAAATGGATTTGCACAGTTAGACTGGAGAAATGGTATTATCCACATTAGCACATGCTTCCTCTACCGCAACTAAGTTATAGGTATCTTTAAGCAATGTTCAGACCCAATTGAAATTGGAAAAGATATCCTCTTTTGCGAAAGACAACAGAGTAAAATCCTTAGAGGAGTTGGTGCTCAAGATTAGGTATGATCCCTCAAATGTAAAAGTGGAAGAGGTGATGATAAAGAAGAAGAATGATGACATTTCATCTCTAAGAAAACAACTAAAATTTCCACCAACAGAGGATTCAAAAGCTAAGAAATAGCCGAGGCAGAAAATGGGAAAGAAGAATTGCTGAAACTTATCATGCAACATAATGCACAGTTCAGGGAAATGGAGGCAGAGTTGTAAAAGTTATTGAAAGAGAAAGAACAATCAACCTCGATGGAAGTCATTCCATTGAGTGCAGTTCCCATCGCAGAAGTCAGTACAACAACTATGCCAACAACCACTACTACAGAAATTCCATCAACAACTCCATTGACAACACTGGAAAAAACTGTGGAGCTAGCAAAGTCCATGGAGGAAATGAATCTGTAGAAAACAAATATTAACAGGTTGAAAAGGGAGGTTGAAAATCTCCAAAAACTCAAATATTCTTTCCAAACAAGATACAATGTTGAGAGATAGGCAACAGAGAAGCTTAAGAAAGAAATACAACTCCAGAAACAAACAGTGGTAGGTAAGACATTAGTAGAGGCTAAGGAAAATATATGTACAGATATCTCGAAATCCATAAAGGAAATTTGGCCCATGGTACAAATCATGTTCGAGAAACATGATCTGGTTTTAAAGAGTAGGCAGGCCATTGACAGGATAAGAACAAAGATGGGTGAGATGCCCTCGACAACGAACGAGATCATCAAGTTTCTGAACTCAAAAACCTGAGAAGAGATGGAAGAACTGAAAGTCGAAGATAGAACAAAGACTATCCTCGAAGTAAAAAGAGTGTTGACTAAAAAAGGATTAATGTTACAGTTGGAGGAAAAGGTTAAGAATATGGACATTGGAGTTCAAAGATTTTTTAGCAAGATTGAAGCCTTACAGAAAAAGGGTCTTCCCGATCTACGTGTCCTAAATGATAAATTAATGACTTTGTCCGATTACAAGCAAAGGATCTCCACCATGGCCAAAGACAGTTCCAAGTTTTCATGGATACATGGCAACATCACGGGCAAAGCATTCTTGGAGACTGCAGCATGACCTCAGCATACAACATGAAATCAAGTACATCTTCCTCATCAAGCCGACTTTCGCTAAATACATCGAGATGGACAAAGTCTACCACTGGCTATTGAAAGTTACCATCCCGAGCACACAAAGATGGGATGAGCTATGCAAATTGATTAAGTAAAGGTAAAGCCTCATCCAGCTCAACATCCAGCACAGTCGAAGTCATCCAGATGACTCACCAATGGTCTTCCCCAAAATTAACACGAGAGATTTGAAACATCATCATCAGTTACTACATTTCTGCATTTTGTTAGTTAGTTAGTTAGACTCAGAATCCATCATGTCCTGATCAATAATGACAGGGTCGTTACAACTTTTATTATAAATATTTCCAGCTTAGAAGTATTGAGGGTTGTTGATCTTTACACCCAAGCAAGCTCTAATTGCTATAATTTTTATCAAGAAGTTATCCCAGTAATACAAAGAGAAGTTTCACAGGATTCCTGCGTGTTCATCGTTGGTGAAGTTTCCTCTGTCTACGTAAAAGTTTTTTCCTTCTCTGTTATCATATTGTCTTTCTAGATCTAATCTTTAAAAGAAGTTAAAGTTGCATAATTTTCCATTGTGTACTCTGTTCTTAATCTTTTATAGATTTAAACGTTTTTTCTTCTGACGTTATAACAAAGAAATTCTTAAATTCTTTTTTGTTTTAACTGATATCTCACCTTTTCAGCAATACACCTTTATATTCCAAAATAATCTAGCGTTAGCACTATCTTGCCCTATAAAATGAATCTTAGAAAAGTTTCCTTTAACCTCCAGCTTTCTAAAACAGACCCCATAGCCCAATGGAAGCGTAAGTGATATTCAACCATTTCATTTAAAACAATACAAACAACTCAGTTATATTCTTTTTAACTAGCCTAAAATCTTGAAAATCTAAACAAATCTAAAGCTCACAGAGAGATCCCTCTCTGGAACTGGTAGGGCTAGCTCCCAGTTTCAAAGCGGTTGGTTAAGGTTACCTCTGTTAGATTTATTCTTACCTCACAACAACCTTTGGGAATTTACAGAGTGATAACATGCCCTAACATCCTTGCTTCCAATCTTGACTGCGCCTCTTCCTATAATTTTGGATGAGTTGTCATTCCCAAATGAAACTGATCCATCTATTTCCTTCTTCAATGATAGAAACTTGTCCTTATCACCTTTCATATTCTTTGATCAGCCACTATCAATATACCATCCATGTTTCTCGTGTTGAGCTTGTAGGGAAAGCGTTTCTTTAGTGTTGAATTGATCCTGCTTCCATATCCATATCCTCTGTGGTTCCTGTTTGTGACTGTTTATATTCTGTCATGATTCTCTAGGAATAACAATCAATCTACAATATTTTCCATGTGTCCAAATTTGTTACAATTGTAGCATTCTACTTCAACACTCAAGGATTCAAATTTGTTGTAGCTTCTGCTCTGTGCTTCCTGAGGCCTTCTTGGATAACCATTTCTTGTGTACCTTTCATAGTTTCTTCTATTCTTGGTATTAGATCTACAATTCACATCTTTGTGCCCAAAATTATTGCATGAATAAAATAAATTAAGAAAAATAGTGTTGGCCCTTGACCAAGTTTTGGGAGTTTCTTGGTCATGTTGACCTAATTTGGGACTTCAGCAGCCTGTTGAAGGAGGAGCGCAAAACGAAGCGAAGATCACGGGATCTCGCCCCCCTTTTAGGCCACTTTTTGGGTTTTTGGGAATATGTAACGAGAATGGGATGTCGACCCATGGGTTCACCCATGTGTAGGCCTATTGTGTAATATAGAGGTGTAGTCGAATAATATATCTATGTGATGTAGGCTAAGTGCCAAGAGTTGGATCTGTGTGATCAGGGCTTTGTGCATTCTATGTAAGACTTGCAGAGCTGAGTGCAAGTCCTTGTGTGAGACTATAGACAACTTAGTGCTGCAATGCAAGGAAGAAGGATCTAGCGAGATGCGCAGATCTTCTGACCTGTGTGGAGTAATGGTTTTGAAGGCTTTGTGCTTGTAACTGATTGACTGAAGACAATAAAGAATAAGAGTTGGTGGACGTAGCCCAAAGGTGGCGGTGAACCATGTAAACACTGTGTTATTTGCTTTGTGATTTGTATTGATGTCTTCACATGTTATTTGCTAAGTGCTTTGATATGTTTAGATATATCTATGTTTTCTTTGTTCTTATGATATGTGAGAATATTAGATCTGATCAATATAGTCATGCTTAGTGCTTGATATGCTCATTCTGATCCAGTTATTTGCTAAGTGATTTGATATGTTTAGATAGATCTACTTCTGCTTTGTGCTTATGATATGTGAGAATATTAGATCTGATCAAGATAGTCATGCTTATTTCTTGATATGCTCATTCTGATCCAGTTATATGCTAAGTGATTAAATACTGTAGATTAGTGTGAATGCTGTGAAGCTCTGTTTTATCAACGAAGTGAATAGTGACTGCATATAGAGGGACTAACAGTGCTAAGAGATGTATTAAGTGTTATAATTACAGATCTATGTCCCAGCTAAGGTTGCATACACCTAAGTCTTGCAACCACCCCTGCCTCTACCTCGTGTGAGACTTCATCTGTTTTGCAGGTGTTGCCGAAAGGGCCGGTAGTTAGGGCTTTGTTGGTGCGTTGTTGTAGCATTAAACCCTGGGTTTGCCCCTGTGCCAACAAATGGTTCCGTTTTCGGGACCTGAAACTGTGATTACTGGGAATTGAGGAAGAAGAAGCTTTGTGCAAAGATTCATCCTGAAATTGTGAAAGCTCTTTGTGTAGATCTGTGCCCTAGCGTGCAGTATTCTACCTGATCTATAAAGATCTGTTTTGAAGAAAAGAGGTTGGATCTAAAATAAATAAGCCCAATTTGAAGAAAATAGGTCGGATATGAAGGAAAGAAGCAATATCTGAAAGCTTTATGCTCCAAGAAAGGTAAAATTGAGGACGTCTGATTAAAAGAGGTAAGATCCACAAGCTCTGTGCTCTGATAAAGGTAAGAATAGTTAAAATTTTTAGATCTGGAAGCTTTGTGCTCTGTAGAAGTAAGATAAGTGGAAATTTTTGTTTCTAGAGTATGGATCTAGGTATGTTTAATAAAATTTGTCCTAGTTTGAAAACTAAGGTATTGATAGATGAAACAAGATTTGATATTAATAGATCTGACAAGAATAGTGAAAGATATGTTATACCTATGCATAGAAAGAATGTTTGGACTAACGAATGGATGTAGGATCCCAGAAATAATTTATTACAGGTTAGCTACCATGATCCTAGTGCGAAGTACAAAAGAGGCTGGGGATCATATAAAAGAAAGAGAGGATTAACCCTCTGTTATAGTTGCAGAAGACTGGGACATCTGGCTAAGGAATGCCCTGGTGGAAGACCTATTTGCCTCTGTTGTAAGGCTCTAGAACATGAAGTATTGGACTTCTCTAGAATGATTGATAAGCTTGAAAGAATGAATGTGAATCAAGAAAACCCTAAGGCAGATCCATAAACTAAGGCTATAGCAGAACCCCAGGAAGAATCAAAGAAAATATTGCTACAAATGAGAGAAAACTTGAATGACTACCGACATGTCATATTATTAGAGATCTTCAAAGGAAAAGAATGCATCGAAGCAATAATATGAGACTTCAACATGACTGTGTTATAGATGAATAAGCACAGGTGAATATCATGACAGTGAGAACTTGGGAAGCTATATGAAGGCCTGCTATTATCCCTTCATTAGGAGGACTAGGGTTATTTAGAGGAAAACTGGTAAACCTGTGTGGAAGGCTCGCTCAGATACCTATGACTGTCAATGAAACTTCGACAGAGGAAGATTTTGAGATTATTAAATTTGGTGAAGACTGCACCCTGTTTACCATGTTAATAGGAAAATCTTGTATTGACAGAGATCAAGCCAGACGAAAGAAAGAAGAAGAAATATTAAGAAGAAACATAAATTAAAAGATTTCATGACCAGGAGGATCACACACTTGATCGAAGAACATGAGAACAAATCAAAGCTATTTAACACTAGAAACCTAGATGTTGAATCTGCAAGAACATTAGAAGACTCACAGGAGACTGAAGTACCTATCTTGGATAAAGAAGAGGTGTTAACCCTGAGTCCTAGGAGAGAATATCAACAACGCAAAGTAACTAAAACCACAAAAGATAAGAATTAGAATGGAAAAAAAAATACCGAGACAAAGCTCACTGGAAAGAAGGCTAGGAAGCAAAGTAAGAAGAGAGCTAAGTTGCAGAAGGTTCCAGAAGGAACTTTGCAGACAAAAAATTTGCAGAATTGGAGCTTCGCCAGGATATCAGAACAACGACACATGGTACTTCGCCATGGCGAAGCAATATAGCCATTGGGGATATTATAACCATTCGATTGACGCTCCGAATGGGAAGAAAGGAAATAAAGGTTTGTCATCAGACCATTAGACCACATCATAATGGATCGAACAAGAGTTAAAGAGGCTTCATACCCGTTACAAGCGAACTGTTGCCAAGTTGCCTTCTTATCTCATCGCTCCATGCACAAAGAACACTTTTTCTAACTTAGAATTTGAAGCCCGCAGACTAAGATAATTGTATACAGTGATCATTGCGCTATTGCTATTTGTTCTAGTGTCGTATCTAAGTTCATTGTGACCCCGATAAATTTTAATCCCGAGCGCGTATGTCCGATGAGCTCACTACAGTTGAAGAATAAGTAACAAAATTTCTCTTCGAATTAATGAATGAAAGAGTCATGTCAGAGAGAGGAGTGTCTACAGGTGTAGAAGCATCTTCGACGAGAGGACTACCGACCTCTTCGTCCACTGTTCGAGTCGGTCCAACCCAAACAGTATATGAAAAGTGAACTAAGCATAGGGATGATCTCGCGACTGCTAAGTTAATCGCGAGTATATTACCCACCTATATACCCCCTCTGAGCGGTGCGATAAATCGAGACAGTGTGCCCAGAGAGTTTGAGTATGATTTGGTCACTGTGTACCTCCCGAAAGGGATACACATAGTTCACGTAGACCAAGATAAGATCACAACGTTGAAGTTTAATGACTTCATCCTCAGCGACAGGAAGGTGTACAACATGCTCGCCTCGCACAAGTATCTGACCAAAACCAAGGGAAATAACTCGAAGATCGTCCCCCAGTCATGGACCATGAACCTCACACAGTCCACACTGCTCCATGTCATGAAGATTCCTCACTTCGGTAGGAACCAAGAAGTGAACGCATGCATCAAGTTACTGCTGTCCTACTACCATGGTGGATATTTGTGGTTGAACTGCCGCATCATAGTGGATCCGACGTTGATCAATCAGATCACAGGGCTAAGCATGCAAGGCCCTGACCCACGATTTCTATCCCGAGAAAACCATGGATCGCGCTCTTGCGCAGAAGATTAAGGACACTTATGATGATGTTAAGAAGGGAACACGAGGCTACAAGGTAGCTTCTATCTAGAGAGGCACATTGCACCTCGCCTGCCAATTGATCATGGGAAATTTGGTGCGGAAGAATTGACCCACCCAAGTCACGGGGTTTGTAGTCAACCTCGCAGGGAAGTGTGCAGAAGGACTTCAAATGAATTGGGAGAAGTACCTCATAAACCAGCTGGAACTGGACTGTAGGGAAGTGCAGGACCAAGGATATGAGTTCCACTTCAGTTGGCTTCTCATATTGATCGCTTTTATCACATGGGAGATGCCGGAAGGTGCGACCTTCCCGGACATCGAGCCGTTTGAACTTATGGCCGTGAAGTTTAGTACACTATGGTATTCGAACGACATGAATAAGAAATGGCAGTCAAATGCCGTCTTCCACACTTATTACAGCTAGCTGAAGACAACCATCCAGTTTGAGCCTTGTATAACCCCAAACACTCTCCACAGGTTCAGGCCCTTGATGAAATTCAGCGTGGACTACCATTTCATCTATATCACAACACACGCTGATGAGCACAAACAATAACTGCAATCATACTACAAGTTGATGGAGGAGTATTTGGAGGAAATCGCCAAGGAATGGTCTGTGGACCTCCTCATCCCAGCAGACCCCACGAAGATATCTGATATTGACAGTCTAGAAGCATCTCATGATACACCTGGACCTAGCAAGATAAATAAGACCGAAGAGGTCCAAGATTTAGACATCGCGTTCGTGAAGACTGCTTCCATATTAGTAGAGAAAGGAGGAGATGGCGGAGAGACAGATGGAACATAAGTGGAATAGAAGAAAGGTGAGGTTACACTGCCTAGAGATGAGGATGACCCCTCAAAGAAAAGGAAGGGTTCCCCTTCGAAACCTTCCTCAAGGGAGAAATCAAAAGAAACCAGGACCAAATTTGAGACCACCCTCATCTCAGATGACTTCAACTTCATCATCGCAGCACTGAACGATGGTTCCCTGGAGATAACAGAGAAGCAAGAAGCTAAGCAGGAGGAGGTGTTCAATTGGATCAAGGTTGAACTTCAAGGAGTTCAGTAGACACTACAGTCCAGCCGCGCAGTTTCCACTGCGCCCCTTCCATCAGAAACATTAGAACTGGGAGACGATCCAACTCAACTCCACTGGATCATTGATACAGTCGAAGCTCGCCTTCGGCAAGCACATGAGGAGACAATGCAAGCCACCTAGGATTTAGCACAAGTTCAAGGAGTCTTTGAAGAACAATGCAATACTGCAGAATGAGAGAAGCTTTCTCTCCAAGTAAAGTCCGATGAAGAAAAATACCAACTGCATAAAGAAAAGGAATAGTTGCTTGTCGAGAAACTCGAAGTTAAGGACATGGTAAACAAAGCACTTCGCTCTGTGAAAGTTGTTGAAGTAAAAGCTGAAGAGAGAGTTCCATAGCAGGTGGCACAACTTGAAGAGGTAATCCAGTAGCTCCAACATCGCATAGCAGACTTGGAGCTCCTGTTATAACCCTAAAATGCACCACATAGGCTTACCTGGCATCAGGCCAACTCATGTCTCTTCCTTGCCAAAGCCATGCTGAATAAAACCTTGAAAAACCACTTAAATTAAGAAAACCACGCCCTAACCTATCACTGGGCGCGTTGGAACGCTTACTGGCCTTCTACTACACGCGTTGGAACGCTGGCTGGCCCACTACAGCCCGCGTTTACCTAACAAAGAAAAAAATCAGGAAAGTTTCCGCCGGGACGAAAAGATTTGGGTCAGTTAACTGGAACTCCTAGCCATGCATGGCCGAGAGTTCGTCTAAAACCCTAGCTCCTTCTAGCCTATAAAAGAAGGGGTAGGGGTACTATTCAAAAGAGGAAAAATCATAGCAAAGAAACTTTGCCCAATTGACAAATCCATTTTGTCCCAACCCTTTAGCCTTTCCTCAAGCTTTAGGAGAATTCAAGCAAAGCAGTTGGAGGACAAAGAAGAGGAGGAGCCCAGGATCAGGACCGAGGAACGGTGGCCGGTCTCTATAATCATTGTAAGTTGATTCATCTTGAGATTAATAAAAAGATACTTTTCCCGTCCCAAATGCACGAGTCTTATGTGTTTCATTTGATTTATGTTTAATCTCTAATCCTCTAGTAGAACAA
>ML785720.1:579086-593813 GCA_009831015.1 Picea engelmannii
ATTCCTAGGCCATATAGAGGAGTAGTCAAATAGTATATCTATGTGATGTAGGCTAAGTGCCAAGAGTTGGATCTATGTGATCAGGGCTTTGTGCATTCTGTGTAAGACTTGCATAGCTGAGTGCAAGTCCTTGTGCAAGACTATAGATGGCTTAGTGCTGCAACGCAAGGAAGAAGGATCTAGTGAGATGCATAGATCTTCTATCCTGTGTGGAGTAAGGGTTTTGAAGGCTTTGTGCTTGTAACCGATTGACTGAAGACAATAAAGAAGAAGAATTGGTGGATGTAGCCCTAGGGTGGGGGTGAACCACATAAACACTGTGTTATCTACTTTGTTCTTTGTCTTGATGTGTTCACATGTTATTTGCTAAGTGCTTTGATATGTCTAGATAGATCTACATCTTCTTTGTGCTTATGATATGTGAGAATATTAGATCTTATCAAGATAGTCATGCTTAGTGCTTGATATGCTCATTCTAATCTAGTTATTTGCTAAGTGCTTTGATATGTTTATATAGATATACTTATTATTTGTGCTTATGATATGTGATAATATTAGATCTGATCAATATAGTCATGCTTAGTGCTTGATATGCTCAGTCTGATCCAGTTATATGCTAAGTGCTTAAATACTGTAGATTAGTGTGAATGCTGTGAAGCTCTGTTTTATCAGCGAAGTGAATAGTGATTGAATATCGAAGGAATGATGGTGCTAAGAGATGTATTAAGTGTTATAATCACATATCTGTGTCCCAACTAAGGTTTAAGAAACCTGAGTCTTGCAACCACCCCTGCCTCTACCTTGGGTGAGACTTCATCTGCTTCGTAGGTGTTGCCGAAAGGGTCGGTAGTTAGGGCTTTGTTGGTGCACTGTTGTAGTGTTGAACCCTGGGTCTACCCCTGTGCCAACAAATAGTTTGATACCTGGGAGTGGAAGATATTCTGAATGGTGGGACTCTTCTGAATCCTTCTTCTTCTCGGGGTATTTCTATTGCTCGTTTCTGCTGGTTCTGAATTTTGAATCTTCTGGGTGGTGCAATATATTTTCCTTCTTGGATTTTCTTTCCTTCTTCCTTCTTAATTAGAGATCCCCTGACTTTTTATGCATAAATTATTTGATATGTTGTCTTGGAGCATGCAAATTTCTGTCTGGTTATACCCTAGTCCAGATATTTCATAGTATGGCTTCTGATTGCTGATGATCTCATCCAATATTTTGGTGATATTCTGCTGCTGAAGATCTTTTCTTAGAGTGACTATTTCTGCTTCCAAGATTTCAATCATATTCTCCTTTTCTTCTAACTGACCTCTAAGTGCTTCTTCAATCCTTCTATCTTCTTTTACTTGGATCTTCAACTTTCTTATTATCTGCTCTATTTCTTTTGAGTTGGAATTTTGAGATCCTTCTTTCTTCTTTAACTTAGCCTTAAGTGACTTAATTTTCCTTCTTTCTTTCCCCAATTCTTCCAAGGCACTGATTAGTTCCGCTCTGATATAGAATTCACCATCTTATGTAGAATATTCTTCAAAATATTCTACTTCAATGAAGGTTACTATTTATTTATCACTATCACTGTCTTCATCCTCATGTGATGATGATTTGTCTTCCTTTGTACATAGACTTTTCTTGAAGAATTTCTTTTTGTTTCCTCTACCCTTTTGATTTTTCTTTTTCTTTTTAGGATCTTCTTATTCATCACTTTCCTTATTCTTATGAGGACATTTAGAAGAAAAATTACCAATACCACCACAATAAAAACATTTCAATGGAAGTATATCTTTGTATTTTCCAGTTCCTCTTTTCAAATTTCTGACAAAGTTTGCCATTTCTTCATCTTCCTCCTAATCATCGCTGCAACTATAATATGACTTTGGATTTTTCTTGTTCTTCTTCTTTATCTTCTTAGATGCCTTGAATGTTTCTTCCTTTGTGAATGGATTTTCTTTCTCTATTCTCATCTAATAAGCTGTGACGATTCCATGTAGCTCTTCCATGCTCAAACTGTCAAGATATGTTCTTTCTTCCAGGGCTGATATCTTAGGATGAAATATTATAAGTAGAGATCTTATAACATTTTGAAAGACCACTGAATCATCAAATTCTTCTCCCAGTCCTCTAACAATGTTCACTAATTCATCAACTCGTAGAAAGTAGGCTACAATGTTTTCATCTTCCTTCATCTTCAGTTGCTCAAAATTAGCTCTAAGGGTTTGAAGCTTAGCTCCTTTGAATTTGGTTTCACCTTCATAAATATTTTGAAGTTTATCCCAAATATCCTTTGCGGTCTTGCAATGCATAACTTTGACAAATAATTAATCATCCAAACTACTCAGAATGGTTCCTTTAGATTTTGAATTGTTTTCACTAAGTTTCTTTCCATATTTTGTTGAAATATTGTAACTTCGAAGAATATTATACTTATATTTGAGTCATTATTGTATAGATACAATCCCCTTTTGTGGATTTATCAATTTAGGTCTTGTATAAGATCAAATCCCATTTTTTTGATTGGTCAACATGTATTTGTATGGTGGAATTTGTAAAGTCAACCCCTAGTAATTGTAAAGTGGTTTTAGCCACTTCTAGGAGAAGTCGGCTCCACCAAGTGAAGAGTCACAATCCTAGCGCCACCTCAAAAGTTGTATTTATATGTGAGGATGGTGTCTCACTTGAATACACTCACCACACTAGCTCTACAACTATGAAGAAGTTCACAAGTCTTGGAGGAACTTCTATTGCAACTAAGTGTGACATCAAGGAGGGTTTTTGGTCTATCTCTTGGTATTTCTTGGTGAAGTGGTGCACTACTCTTCCTAGTGAAGGAGTAGAGGAGGATATTTTGTTAGGTATTTGGTCTATCTATATTTAGGAAGTTTTTCTTGGTTTTCTCCCCCATGAGGATTTCCCAAGATAATTTGTGTGTCTCTATTGTTTCTCTGATTGCCTCTCTTTCAGTGATATTATGTATGAAACTAATGTGCTAAATAATTATAGTAATAAATAAGAATCGAAACTACTAGTTGTATAAGTAAAAACTTCAACATGGTATCAGAGCAGGCCTGAAAGAGACCAACTCATAGTTTATAAGAAGTGACTAGCCTCAACGCACCCTCTTCCAGATTCGGTTTTCAATATTGCAGCTGCTGCAAAATTATGGTTTTTGCACAAACCCTAAGTGTGGAATTTTACTTGTTTAAGGAGGATGTTGGAGAAAGTAACCACACTAAGGAAATCACCCTAGGAGGGCACATCTAGCCCCTGGATCATAATTCTAAAATTTGAAGTTTGATAAATTAGGGTTTCCTCATAAAACCCTAAGTTGCAGTACCAATTGCAGTTGCAATATCAATTTCAGTATCAGTTGTAGTTGCAGTTCCTTCATGCCAATTGCAACACCAGTTGCAGTGCCAACACCAGCTACACTACCAGTTGCAGTGATAGTTTTTGTGAAGTGTTGGGATTGATTTTTATTGTCCTAGTGCGCCTTACCCTAACAAATCTCTAGATAACTTCAAGTTACAAGTTGAAGCACCCTTGAAGTTTTAAAGGTTCGTTATTGCTTTCCATTGCTTCCGAATGATTCCACTACCTGCCGTTACTTTCATAGGTATGTACTTACATATGTTCAAACTGTATCATTATTCTAAAGGGAATTTGCATGAGAAAGGATATTTTGTGTAAACAAAAATCGTAGATCCAGAGGGATCTTAGATCCAACAAATTCAATGGAACTATGCATCCCAGGTTTGATTACTTTGATATGCCTCTACTTGTGATGGAATTATTATAATCTTATGAATATACATGTTTCATTTTGATCTATTGAAGTCATCATACTAACCATTCTTCAAATTTAAAGTCAAAGTATTAGATTGATTAAAGTTGAGATTATAGAGTTTATTCCCTAACTTAGATTTTTGTCAAGATAACATATTGCCTTAGTATAGAGGACAAGGTGAAGAAAATACTTTTCATATTGAATGAAGGAGACTCATAAGAAAAGAAACACACTCATTCTTGAGGACAAGATTCCAGGTTCCAGGTTTGATTGATTAAATTGATAAGATTCAAATTTACACATATCAAGTTTGATAACTGCTAAACACTATACTTGTGATAACAATCTTTGAATTTTTTTATTATTGAATACTTGGTAGCATGTGATCACTATTGAGATAAATGCTTACTGTAATCAATTACTATATATAACTAACATCTCCTCTAAGAGAAAATTCTTGCTTTTTTCCAGGTTACCATGGAGGAATGATTGATCACAACACTAGAAGAGTGTTTCTCTAATTTCTTATTATTGTATTTCTTACTTTTGACCCTTGTTTCAGGAAGGTCACAATTGATATCTTTGAAGGATCTACTGTGATGATTGTTCTCACTATTATTTCTATTATTGTTATAAATATTATTATTCCTGTCTATTGTTTCTCCCTTGTTGTTCTTGTTTCGAGCAGGTCACAAGTGATAACCCTGAGGGAGCTATAGTGACAATTGCAGGAGGAATTGTATTATATGAGACATGGAGAAGACTATCCAATTTGTATATATGACCATATACATCCATGTACCGAAGAAGAAGAACAAGAAGCTACTTTTTCTAGATATAGAACATCTCACATGGAGACATATCATGAGGAGAAGAAGGCTCCAAAGATGACCTTTGGTGCAGTTAATCACTATTCAGATCAGAAGGAAGAGTTAGTAGAGTGAGAAGGGCCTACCCAAAATCAATGTGGTAACTAGAAAGAGACCACCATGGGACCGTGACACTTTGTAGGACAGAAAGCCATATAGCGTTGATGTGCCATATCAGAGGGAGAATATGGATCCAAAGATTATATAGACTCAAAGGGAGTCAAGCTTCATAGGGAGCATGGAGACTCAGAGTGAGCCTGATCTCATAGAGGATCATATGGGAAAAAGAGACGTCTTCCAGGATGGACAGACATATTCCATGAGTTGAGAAGACTAGATCGTAGCTTCAGAGACTTCTAGGAGATGTGAAATCTACTAGGAATATTCCCTTA
Source organism: Picea engelmannii (assembly GCA_009831015.1). Lineage (NCBI taxonomy): Eukaryota > Viridiplantae > Streptophyta > Pinopsida > Pinales > Pinaceae > Picea > Picea engelmannii. The sequence continues at coordinate 584,126 of ML785720.1, forward strand.
TTTCAGTGACAGAGGAGGAAGGTTATTATAAGGACCAAGATATGGATTTTTCCTTGAGACTAGAAGGGAAGTCAGTGGTGACTTCCAAGATTGATATAACAGATCAAGTATGCTGAAAATAACAGTATAAATATGTACATAACCTTATTTATGTCCAAATAATTCTCCCAACAAGAGGGAGAAGACTATGATGAGACACTTGCTCCAGTAATCATAAGAAGTATATATAGAAAAAACATGATTCATTAAAAGAAGCTGACACAATATGAGATTCAAAGGGAGTAGGTATGAAAATCCATGTATTTGAGATTGAGTTATCACCATTTCCAGTTGGTGTAGTACATGATTTGGGCGATGGAGACATGACTAGAATAGAAGATTGAGTTACCTCCAGAGAAAGAGGATAAGCTACCCTCAATGTCAGTTATTCATCCACTCTTAGTTTCAGATGAAGTTGTTTCCGTGATAGAGTAGAGGAGTTACTCTCAGAGTTCAACAACCACAATGGAAATGGATCAGTATTCTCAGCTTCAGAACAACTACAGGTGCAAAGTCCCAGTCCTAGAGGAATAGTTGCAGAGAGAGTAGAGGAAATACTCTCAAGAAGTGAGACATATAGTGTTTTGTAGAAAGAACATAGAGCTAGCACATGATTGTGCAGATTAAGTTGCAACTGAGCAAATTGAAGCAAGCTCTAAGAGCTTGGTATGGCAGGATTGATAGTTTCTGATGAGCTTGGGATTTACCAAGAGTAAAGATGATCCTAACCTTTACTTCAAGATTTAGAATTATGGACCAGTTATATTGTTTCTATATGTGGATGAGTTATTCTTGACAAATAAAGAAAATCTTATCACATATTGTAAGAAGAAGCTTGCCACTGAATTTGAAATGAGGGCCTAGGCCTGATGCACTATTTCTTAGGTCTTGAAGTATGGAAGAGCCTAGAAATATTTTTCCTTAATAAAGGAAAGTATTCTATGGAAATTCTAAAGAGATTCGATATGATGGAATGTAGAGCCATGTCCACTCCTATGGAGTCGAATCTGAAGATATTTGCTAATACTTCGTCAGAAATAGTTGATGTTACTCTATACAGATAGATGATTGGTTCCTTGATGTATCTGATGAATACTGGACCAGTTATATGATTTTCTATGAACACCTTGAGTCAATATCTAGTGGAGCCCAGACGTTTTCACCTTGTGGATGCAAATTATGTGTTGCAATACCTTAAGGGTACGTTGGACTATGGCCTCTATTATATTGGATATTGTGACTTTAGATTGTATGGCTATATTGATTCAGATTGGGCTGGAAGTGCTTCAGACAGAAAAATCACTTCATGATGTTGTTTCAGTTTGAGGTTAGCCATGACATCGTGGAAAATTAGGAAGCAATATAGTATTTCTCTCAACATGGTAGAGACAAAGCCCATTGCAACATGTTCCTCCAGTTGTGATGCCATATGGATTCAAGAGATGTTGACAGGTCTATTTTACCTAGAGATGGTTGCTACCATGATCTTTTGTGATAACCAGAGTTGCATAAAGATGACAAAGAACCCAATGTTCCATGATAATATGAAGCACATTAAGATTTGGTACCACTACATTCGTGACTTGGTACAGAAGGGAGTTGTGAAGCTCCAATATGTTGGGACAGATGAGTAGGTTGTAGAAGTGTTGACTAAGCCTCTATCTTGTGTGAAGTTTGAGTACTTCCAAGACAAGATTGGTGTTGTTCAAAAGGACCTCCCTCGAAAGGGGGAGTGATGCTGATGATTCTATGGTATCCTAACCAACAACAAGTAGCTCAGTTAGGATTTTATATCCTAGGGAACTGATAATCTCTGGGTAGATCCCTAATGTCCAGTAAGGATGGTCTGTTAGATTACCTGTGCATGTATATGCCAACTGTGATAAGTAGTGGTAGCTCAGTTAGGTTTCAATATCGCAGGGAATATTATGATTCTTGGGAAGATATCGAAGGTCCAGTAAGGATGGTCTGTCAGAGTACCACAAATGTTGTTGTTGATGCACCTGCCTCATTCTATTGCCACATATAGATGTTGATGTTCCAACTTCATGCTGTTGATGATGTTATTCCAGCTTCGTGCTATTTATGATGCTATTGTTCCAACTTCATGTTGTTGATGTTGTTGTTCCATCTTCGTGCTATTGATGTTGATGTTCCAGCTTCATGTTGATGCTGATGATGATGTTACTCCAACTCCATGCTGCAAATGATGATGATATTGATGATGAGAAAACATTTCGATGAACTATATATATGAAAGACAATGTTCCTGATGTTGATGGAGATGTCCCCTCCTCTTGATGATGTATTGAGTCCAGTCAATTGTTATTAATGTTGTCAGTAGAATACCCTTCTTATTAAGGGGGAGTGTTGAAATATTGTAACTTTGAAGAATATTCTACTTATATTTGAGTCATTATTGTATAGATGAAATCTCCTTTTGTGGATTGATCAATTCGGGTCTTGTATAAGATTAAATCCCCTTTTGTGGATTGGTAAACATGTATATGTATTGTGGTATTTGTAATGTTGACCCCCAATAATTGTAAAGTGGTTTTATCCACTTCTAGGAGAAGTCGACTCCACCAAGTGAAGAGTCGCAACCCTAGCGCCACCTCACAACTTGTATTTATATGTGAGGATGGTGTCTCATTTGAATACACTCACCACACTAGCTTTGCAACTATGAAGAAGTGAAGAAGTCTTGGAGGAACTACTACTGTAGCTAAGTGTGACGTCAAGGAGGGTTTTTGGTCTATCTCTTAGTATTTCTTGGTTAAGTGGTGCACTACTCTCCCCAGTGAAGGAGTAGAGGAGGATATTTTTTTTGGTCTTTGGTCTATCTATATTGAGGAATATTTTGTCGGGTTTTCTCCCCCATGAGGGTTTCCAAGGATAATCTGTGTGTCTCTATTATTTTTGTGATTGAATCTCTTTCAATGATCTTATTTATGCAGCTAATGTGCTAAATGATTATTGTAATAAAGAAGAATCTTAACTGCTAGTTGTATAAGTAAAAAATTCAACATGGTATCAGAACATGCCCGAAAGAGACCAACTCATAGTTTATAAGAAGTGACTATCCTTAACGCACCCTCTTCCAGATTAAGTTTTCAATATTGTAGCTTCTGCAGAATTAAGGTTTCTGCATAAACCCTAAGTGTGGCATTTTCCTTGTTTAAGGAGGATGTTGGAGAAAGTAACCAAACCTAGGAACTCACCTTAGGAGGGAACATCTAGTACCTGGATCAAAATTTCAAAATTTGAAGTTTGAGAAATTAGGGTTTCTTCATAAAACCCTAAGTTGCAATTGCATTTGTAGTATCAGTTGCAGTGGTAATGCTAATTCCTTCATTCCAATTGCAACACCAGTTGTAGTGCCAGTACCAGCTGTAGTACCAGTTGTAGTGAAAGTTTTTGTGAAGTGATGGGATTGATTTTTATTGTCCTAGTGCGCCTTACCCTAAAAAATCTCCAACTAACTTCAAGTTACAAGTTGAAGCACCCTTGAAGTTTTAAAGGTTCGTTATTGCTTGCCACTGCTACCTGCTGATACTTTCAGAGGTATGTACTTACATATGTTCAAACTATATCATTATTCTAAAGGGTATTTGCAGGAGAAAGGATCTTTTTTCTAAACAACAATCATAGATCCAGAGGGATCTCAGATCCAACACATTCATAGGAACTATGCACCCCAGGTTTGATTACTTTGATATGCATCTACTTTTTATGTCATTATTGTAATCATATGGATATCCAGGTTGCATTTTGATCCGTTGAAGTCATCATACTAACAATTGGTCAAAATTAAAGTCAAAGTATTAGATTGATTAAAATTGAGATTATAGAGTTTATTCCGTAACTCAGATTTATGTCAAGATAACATATTTTCTTAGTACAAAGGACTGGTTGTAGAAAATACTTGTCATCTTGAATGAAGGAGACTCATAAGAAAAGAAACACACTCATTCTTGAGGACAAGACTCCAGGTTCCAGGTTTGATTGATTAAATTGATAAGATTCAAATTTACACATATCAAGTTTGATAAATGCTAAACACTATAGTTCTGATAACAATCTTTGAAATTTTTTATTATTGAATACTTGGTAGCATGTGAGCACTATTGAGATAAATGCTTACTATAATCATTTACTAGATATAAAGAACATCTCCTCTAGGATAAACTTCTTGTTTTGTTTCAAGGTTACCATGGAGGAATGATTTATCACAACAATAGAAGAGTGTTGCTCTCATTTCTTATTATTGTATTTCTTACTTTTGACCCTTATTTCAGGCAGGTCACAAGTGATATCTCTGAAGGAGCTACTGCAACAATTTTTCTCGCTATTATTTCTATTATTATTATAAAGAGTATTATTCCTTTCTAGTGTTTCTCCCTTGTTTTTATTGTTCCGGGCAGGTCATAGGTGATAACCCTAGGGGAGATATAGTGATGATTGCAGGAGGAAATATATTAGATGAGACATGGAGAAAACTGTGTTGTGGGTATGTGTTATATTATTTTCATGTGTGTGTGTGGGTGCGTCGGATTCGACAACTACGTATGCGGTGATATTTTTAGTAGTTTTCTAAATTAATCCTGGATTAAGGGATTAGGGTTTCGATAGCTACATAATACCTAAAACATTGTAAATATTGTATGGTGAATGGTGAAATTAATAAAATGAAGAGTTGAAAGGTGGGCACCAAGGAAGGTTGATTTTCTCCCGGTTAAGGGTGTCCAACATAAATCTATGTGTACTATGTGTATGAGCCATTGATTAATTTCTGTTTTTCTTAAGAATCTGTATGCATTGCTTTACTTCATAGGTTTAAAACTTATACTATTCAAGTTGTAAATATGACCATATACATCCATGCACCGAAGAAGAAGAATAATAAGAAGCTACTTTTGCTAGATACATAACATCTCATATGGAGATAGATCATGAGGAGAAGAAGGCTCCAAAGATGATATTTGGTGCAATTAATCACTCTTCATATCATCAAGATGAGTTAGTGGATCTAGAAGGGCCTACCAAGAATAAATGTAGTAACCAAAAAGAGACCAACATGGTCCCGTGACACTTTGCAGGACGCAAAGACATATAGCATTGATGTGGCATATCAGAGGGAGCATATGGCTCCGAAGATTATATAGACTCAGAGGGAGTCAAGCTTTAGAGGGAGCATGGAGACTCAAAGTGAGCCTCATCTCATAGAGGATCATATGGGAAAAAGAGACGTCTTCTAGGATGGATAGACATATGCCATGAGTTGAGAAGACTAGATCATAGCTTGAGATACTTCTAGGATATGTGAAATATCCTGGGAATATTCCCTTATTTCAGTGACAAAGGAGGAAGTCGAATAGAAGGTTTGTGATATGGATTTTTCCTTGAGACTAGAAGGGAAGTCTGCGGTGACTTGAAATATTGATATAAAAGATCAAGTATGCTGCATATAACAATATAAATATGTACAAATCCTGATTTATTTCTAGAGAATTCTCCCAGCAAGAGGGAGAATACTATGATGAGACACTTGCTCCAGTAACCAAAAGAAGTATATATAGAACAAACATGATTCATTAAAAGAAGCTAACACAATATGAGATTTAAAAGGAGCAGGTATGAAAATCCTTGTATTTGAGATTGAGTTATCTCCAGTGCCAGTTGGTGCAGTACATGAGTTGGGCGATGGAGACATGACTACAATAGAAGATTGAGTTACCTCCATGGAAAGAGGATAAGATATCCTCAATGTCAGTTATTGATCCACTCCTAGTTTCAGATGAAGTTGTTTCCGTGATAGAGTAGAGGAGTTACTCTCAGAGTTCAACAACCACAGTGGCAATGGAGCAGTCATTCTCAGCTTCAGAACAACTGTAGGTGAAAAGTCCCAGTCCCAGAGGAATAGTTGTAGAGAGAGTAGTGGACACACTCTCAGGAAGTGATACATATAGTGTTTTGCAGAAAGCATATAGAGATAGCACATGATTGTGCATATTAAGTTGTAGCTGAGCAATTTGAAGCAAGCTCCAAGAGTTTGGTATGGCATGATTGATAGTTTTCTAATGAGCTTGGGATTTACCAAGATTAAAGATAACAAACTTTACTTCAAGATTAATAATGATGGACCAATTATATTGCTGCTATACATGGATGATTTATTATTGATAGATGAAGAAAATCTCATCACATATTGTAAGAAGAATCTTGTTGCTGAATTTGAAATGAGGACCTAGGTCCGATGCACTATTTCTTAGGTCCTGAAGTATGGCAGAGCCTATAAGATATTTTTCTTAATCAAGGAAAGTATGGTGTGGAAATATTGAAGAGATTTGATATGATGGACTGTAGAGCCATATCCACTCCTATAGAGACGAATATGAAGATATTGGTTGATACTTCATAAGAAATAGTTGATGTTACTCTGTACAGATAGATAATTGGTTCATTGATGTATCTGATGAATACCAAACCAGATATATGCTTTGTTGTGAACACCTTGAGTCGGTATCTGGTATAGCCTAAACATGTTCACCTTGTAGCTGCAAAGCATGTGATGAGATACCTTAAGGGTACGTTGGACTATAACCTTTGTTATACTAAAGATTGTGACTTCAGATGGTATGTCTATACTGATTCAGATTGGGCTAGAAGTGATTCAGATAGAAAAAAACACTTCAGGATGTTGTTTCAGTTTGAGTTTAGCCATGACTTCATGGCAAAGCAAGAAGCAGTCCAATATTTCTCTCAGCATGGCAGAAGAAGAGTACATTGCAACATGTTCCGCTAGTTGTGAATGCATATGGATTTGGAAGATGTTGACAGGTCCATTTGACCTAGATATGGATGCTACTGTGATCTTTTGTGATAATTAGAGTCACATAAAGATGACAAAGAACCCAATGTTCCATGATAAGATGAAGCACATTAAGATATGGTACCACTACATTCATGAATTGGTACAAAAGGGAGTTGTGAAGCTCTAATATGTTGGCACAAATGAGTAGGTTGCAGATGTGCTAACTAAGCCTCTATCTCGTGTGAAGTTTGAGTACTTCCGAGACAAGCTTGGTGTTTTCCGAAAGGACCTCCCTAGAAAGGGGGAGTGATGCTGATGATACTATGGTATCCTGAAAAAAAATGGGTAGCTCAGATAGGATTTTATATTCTAGGGGAATGATCATCCCTGGGTAGATCCCAAAGGTCCGGTAAGGATGGTCTGTCAGAGTACCTATGCATGTATATGCCAACTGTGGTCAGTAGTGGTATCTCATTTAGGATTCTATATCCTAGGGAATCTTATGATTCCTGGGCAAATCCTGAAGGTCCGATAAGGACGGTTTGTCAGAGTACCACAAATGTTGTTGTTGATGCACTTGCCTCATTCTGTTGCCACATATAGATGTTGATGTTCTAGCTTCGTGTTGTTGATGATGTTTTTCCAACTTCATGTTGTTGATGATGTTGTTGTTCCAACTTCATGTTGTTGATGTTGTTGTTCCAACTTCGTGATATTGATGTTGATGTTCCAGCTTCATGCTTCTAATAATGATGATTTTACTCTAGCTCCATGCTGCAAATGATGATGATATTTATGATGAGAAAAAATTCTGATGAAATATAGATATGAAAGACAGTGTTCCCAATGATGATGGTGATGTCCCCTCCTCTTGATGATGTATTGAGTCTAGTCATTGGTTATTAATGTTGTCAGTGGAATAGGCTTCTTGTTAAGGGGGAGTGTTGAAATATTGTAACTTTGAAGAATATTCTACTTATATTTGAGTCATTATTGTATAGATGAAATACCCTTTTGTGGATTTATCAAGTCGGGTATTGTATAATATTAAATCCCCTTTTGTGGATTGGTCAATATGTATTTTTATGGTGGTATTTGTAAATTCATCCCCTAGTAATTGTAAATTTTTTTTAGCCACTTCTAGGAGAAGTCGACTCCACCAAGTGAAGAGTCACAACCCTAGCACCACCTTTGTTAAGCCCTAATATTGGCTCATTACCCCTTAATTGGGGCATATTATATTAGTAATGTTATTTTATTTATGTCGGCTTTAGGCCGTTAGTTGTAATTATACCTCCTAGTCTCCTATATATACCAAGGAGACATTTTCATTTTGAATCATCTTGTACTTGAACATTTAAGTGGGTGGGGTAAAAGGAGGTTTCCCCCTCGAAGAGGCTTATTATCTGAAATTATCTCTTTTTCAAGGTGTTGAGTACTTTTTCTAAGGTTTCTCTATGCTATATTGATATTTGGTTCTTAACATATGGAATCAGAGCTCAAGGTCTTGGGGTTTCGCTGCTACATCTGAGACACTTTGTCATTTTTGCTATAAATTTCTTTCTACAATGTTTCAGAAGGAACGGCTTGGATGATATTTAGTAGACAAATCAAGGTATGTTGGGTTTAAAATTAAGCTCACGAGGTCTTATACTTTCAGAGATACAACCTATACAAGATAGGGTTCTGGAATCATCCTGAACTGAGTCATTGCGTAATTTTCGCTATAAAACTTTTCTGTAATGTTTCAGACCCTAAACTCTAGAGGCTATTCACAAAACTTAGTAAGGTATCTGTGGCAAAAATTTCATCTTCTGGGTCATCTTAAATTTGTAGATACACCCTGTGTAAGATAGGGAATTTGAATAGTCCTATTGACTAGTCTCAAGAAGGTGTTCCAGGTAAAACAATCATAACTTCTTCCTAGAGTATACAAATTGAGTGGGACTAGTTTCATTGGATTGTGGATAGTCTATAGTATTTCTGGTGTGAGTTTCAGAATTTTATATCAATTATTTTGTGCGGGGAACACTATACAAGTGAGATCTCCTGGAAAGGCCAAAAATCGACAAGTTGTGGGGAAGTTACCGTAAATTCCACTTGGCACATCCAATTTTGATCAGACACGTGGCATTGCAGAGAAAAAATATCAGAGCACTACATAAAATAAATTTTCATACCCAGAAGGGATGAAACTTGGGAGATACAATAGAATAAATATTGTATAGTAGAACCACCTCAAAATCAAGGTTCAAAAGTGATACTTGGCCAACATGCCACCCAAAAAGGGAACTTCTACACCAAATAAGCCTCCAAACAATCCTACTTGGACTCTTGATTAAGGTGAATAAATGCATAGGGACATAAATTATTTACAAAAGAAGATAGTAACAAAATATGAACTACAAGAGATGATGGAGGGTTTAAAAGGGGAGATCATGGAAGTATTCAAAAATTTCGTAACAGAGAAGACACCTGAAAGTGAAAATGCATCCCATGAAATTCATGATGAGGGCACAAGGAAGGTGAATCAAGAATGTAGAAACTCCAACTCTAGTTTGAATACCAACCACATTCCTAAGATTGATATGAGGAAGTTTGATGGCAAGGACCCAATCACATGGATACTTTAGATGGTGCAATTCTTTGATCTCCATAATGTGCCACATACACAAAAGGTACAAATTGTTTTTTTATATTTATAACCTAATCAATTTGTATGGTATCGATGGATTTGTTCTCGCAAATCACTCGTCACTTGGACAATTTTCATGGAAGAAATGATAGCACACTATGAGGATACAAGGAGCAATACCTTCTTTAGCCAATTGATAA
>ML785720.1:634061-679754 GCA_009831015.1 Picea engelmannii
AAGCACCATTCCCTCCATTTCCATTTGGATTTTTGTCACCACTGTCTCCCTTATGCTTTGAAGGGTTGGAGCCTTCACCTTGCAACAATGCATTCCTTTCCATCAAGATCTTCATCATCTCTCTCATTTCCATGACAGCCTTTTTGAGATCTTCATCTTCTGCAGGAACACATTCATGACTTTCTTCATGAGCCATACTTGGTGAATGCCTCCTTGAAACTTGCGGTGATTATATATGATTCCTCCTTGAAGGATTAGAACTTGGCTCCACAAGTTGACCTTCTCCTCTTGTGAGTTTCAACCTTGTGAGCATCAGAAACAAAACACTTGCAAACAATCAAGTCTTCAAAAACCAGTGCTCTGATACCAACTTGATCTAAAAATGAAGTAGACTTGAAATCTTGAAAATATTTGCAAGTAAATTTTATGTGCTAAAAGCAAATGGATCAACTTTGCAACACATTATTAATAGGATTTACTCATTTAAGATGCATATAAACAACAACATAATCAATGAACATAAGCACATAAACACAACAAATGATAAAGGAGTTCACCCCTCTCTTGGGCTACATCTCCTGGTCCAGCTTCCAATGGATCATTATTATTAATTGCTCAAACTGCTCAAAAAAATGCTTTACAATGCTCAAATTGACCAATAGACTGCTCCAATGGCTTCAGATCATCCAAAAACCCCTAGCTAGGCTTTTTCGGCACCTCGTTTGGCCAAAAAATGAAGAAGTTAGGCTTATTGGAAGTCCCCCCTTCAAGCTTGTTGTCTCTGCATCTACAAAACACACCCCTCTTCATTCAACCTAGCACACACGCTATTTAAAGTGTAAAAACCCGACACCAGGCAAAACCGCGCCAACGGTGTGAACTATAGGACAGTTATGGGCACGCCAACCCCTAACCGCCTAGCTCTCGGGCATATGGGTTCATGATATGACCACACACATTTACAAAAATGGGGCTCCGTCCATAGGCGAATAATATAGTAACAAGTGGCGGGTAGGTTTACAACCGTTTGAACCATATTTCAACCATGTGTGCACTATGTAACATAGCTGTGGTTATATGTGAAATGGCTCGTGACCAAGGGTTGGGGCTAAGCCCCGGCCCGGTCGCGGCCCAAACCAATCCTGCATTCAAATTCAAATATAACTTGCACCACATATATAATAAGCAACACACGATGGCGCGCTGGTTGGTAGCTCCTTGCCAAGTCATTTCCCCTGCCCGGAGGTTGCGGGGTCGACTCCTGCCCGTGACAAAACTTTTAAACCAAACAAGTGACACGTGGCGGCCACAGATTGGGCCACGTGTCAACATACCATTAGCCACCAAAATGACACATGTCAAACACTCATATGCCAACTGTCTGCCAATAAATGAAGGCCACGTCATCACCTACCACCTGGACGTACGATCCCTGCCACGTTAGCGTATGGTCATGCCACATCAACATCCGTATGGACTGTATGGACTGCATAGTCATCGTCCCTTTTTTTTACTTGTTTTACAATTTGAACAGATCGCAATATCTCTCGTTCTCGATGTCCGTTTGAGACAAAACAAGTTGTGTTGGGTTCGCAACGACGAGGTATACGCTCTTGTCTGGTTTGAAGTGATTCCGAGCACTTTGAATTTTTGAGAAAAATTTGATCCCTTGATCATCTAGAGTGATCTAGACACACACTAGCAGTTACGGGAGTGAACTACCACCTATTCTAGTTTCTCAGGTAGTTACGAGAGTGAATTTCCACCTAGTTGAGTTAACTAGTCAACTAGTCTTCAGTTAACTGACTAAACAGAAAGTAGTGAGGATTTAACTCAAATAATCAAGGCTAATGCGCCACTTTGGTGATGATACAAAGGCAAGGTCGAATTATCATGGTGATGATCCCAATTTTGCATGGTGTTGATCCCAATGCAACATCTAAACTCAACTCAACTAGTCAAACTGAAGTGTGAATTGAAAGAGAATATTCTCCAGGTGGAATATTCTCTCCTAAAATATAGGAGACTGGATAATGACTAATTATGACTAATGAACAAATAAAAATGTTAGGAAAAAGAAATCCTAGGTGTGTGTGAAGTAACTCCAACACCCCCCCTGAACATCACTATGGTGAAAATAAAGATTAGGTCCCGACAACGAGGCCATGTTAGGTACCCAAGTACAAACGATACACAAAAAATAAAGTGAGGAAAGAGGGAAAACCTCATGGGAAAACCTCCCCCTCAAGGTACAATGTATGTAAAAAAGAAGAACTACAGTTGCTAGGCAACTGTGTCCTTCACTCCAAGACGACTTTGCAGAGAATAGAATTTCTGCTCAATGAAGGTCTTGGTGAAAATGTCTGTTGTCTGTTTTGCTGAAGGACATAACTGTAAGTCGATGATCCCCTCGTGTACTAAGTCCCGAATGTAGTGCATGTGCATCTCTATGTAATTCATCCACTACCTCTGAACTAGATATCTGCAGAACTTCAGAGTGCTCTGGTTGTCACACCAGATGATGATCAACCGATGAAACTGGATGCCCAACATAGTGAGAAAATGTTGTAGCCACATAGCCTGAATGGTTATGTTAACTACCCCTCTGTACTTTGCCTCAACTAAAGATAGATCAATGGTAGCTTGCTTCTTGCTGGACCAACAGATAGGCCCAGAACCAAGACTGAGTGAGTAACCAGACGTGGACTTGTGATCAATGCTATCGCCAGCCCAGTTAGAATCAGTAAACTGCTGGCAGCGAGTATATAATTATCATTTTTACAAAGTTGCCTACAGGGTCTATGAAATTTTACTACTCTTCATAAGACTTTCTCTAAATGACAGTTGTAAATCGTTGAATTTTACCTATCATCTATTCATGCATTCATTTTCATGAATGAAAGCATGAAAACTCATAACTATCGTTATCATTCTGTTTTAAAAATTTCATTGAAAGGATATCGTTTATTACAGAATTATGATTTCTTGCTGTGAACATGTTGCTCTCATTATTTATGATCTTTTCAATTCTAAGAGTGCTTAAGAAACTTATGGTTGTTTGAATGAAAGATCCCCATCAATTGGTATTTGATTTTTGTATCGTTTTTGGTTTGATGTTTGATCATATCTCTTTCATGAAACCTTTGGCTATTCAATTTTTGTAAATCAACTATCTTGGAAATTAAACTTGGATGTGTGCACAATGTTTTAAAGTACTCTGTCCTAGCATGTACCCAATGCCAAGGTGGCATACGTAGTACAAAACACCATTACTCCTGAGCATGGTCTTAGGCTTCATGATTTTGCTCACACACATTGTGATTAACACCTCTGCCCACCATTTGAATCATCACAGCTTGCTTTGATAAGGCTCGTGGTTATGGCTCTGTGGAATTTTTCCAAACCCTACCTGTGTATCCTGTGTTAACAACCCATCCATTCAGCATGTATCCAGTGGTAAGGGTCGAACCAAACGACGTCCAGACTCTGCTTTCGTATGATAACACTAGGGAGGATTTGGAAAGGATCGGTTGGCGTTTGTTCATCGAAAAATTTCAGGGCTTTAACCTCCAGGTCGCCCAAGAATTTGCCTTAACCTTTGATGGTTGTAGGGCAAATATTGGTGATGTACAGTTAGAAGTGACAGAAGAGTTCTTAAGCCAAGCCACGGGATTGCCAACAGTTGGTCAGAAATGGTTCAAGAATGTGAAAGTGGAGGAGGTCCCCTGGACGTTACTGTTTACCTCACGAAAAATAGTCAGTTGTGATCGAGGTATGCCGATTTCATTCTTGAAACCTAGATGGCATGATTTACTTGCTGTAGTGAAGCAATTCATCACTTGTGAGGGTAGATTCTGACTGGTTTTCCTATATCATCTACACCTCCTTATGAGTTTTATTGGTTTTCCATTGAACATGCCTTACTACCTGCTCAGAAGTCTGTATAAAATGGGTAAATGATTTAGAAAACAGAGGTCTGATTCGAGTTTATTTCATCATGGTTTGATTAAAATCATCCTTATGCACCAATTACAGTCACAGAACGATTGTTGGGATGCGTTCATTTCACGAAATGGTTTTGCCAACAATGAGTTGGGATAGGTAGATAAACCGGTCATTGTTGAAACCCTTGTGAACCCTACAACCTCTTCTCCACCGCCCCAGGCTTGTGATATTTTCCCCAATAACAAACCCTTGAGCTACCCTAATGTCATACAATAGGATAGTCGACCAGGTTCACACCCAAAGGATAGCACTAAAACTATTAAGAAACCTACAGGAAGGAAGCCAAAGGGCAGTGTTGATGTCAATTTCAAGAACAAGAGGGCTGGTCCTTGAATTTCTCGATGTGCTCGAAATAAAATGAAACCCCGTATAGAAACAATCAACACAATTGAAGTAAGTGAAGACTCAGACTCAAAAATTGAAAAATTCTTGGCTGAAGAGGACCCCGTGTCATTCGGGCTACACCCTGACTGACCCTATGACTATGTTAACAATCTACCTCCTTGTCTAAAGGATAACCCAAAATTTCCTGGCATCCAACTCTGTGATAAGACTACCATTCACATGGAGGATTATGTGATCCATAATGTTGTTAGTGCTAATGCAAATTCATTACAGTCACAGTGCGATGAGTGTCGATCATGGATCGATGGGTACTATACTAATGTTCCATTGCTACAGTCACGACTCAAGTCTTTAAGAGACCAATTCGATAGGTTGACAAATGAAAACAATAGACTCGAGTCCATTATCCAAGGGAAGGAAAAACGATTGAAAACTACAGGTCGTGTCATTTTCAAGAATGTAGAGGCAGCAACAACTATTTTAAATTCCAAAATTTCTTGATATGTTTTGATTCCATGCTTTGAGGTATGATGTTTTTAAATTTTAGCATGATTGTGTCACTCTTAAGTTAGGATATTCAATTTGATTGAATAAACTATTTTTCTTGTTAAGATTAGTTTGTTTTGTTTATTTAAGAAAATATGATTGCATTTGCTATTATAACTAGCTACAGAATTGTAAGATTCTGTAGCCAGTTAGAAAAATTCGAATTGTTTGATTTGATAATTGAAAACATATACAAAATCTTCTCATTTTCATTTGTTTTCAGGATGATTAAGGAGCCCATGATTTCCAAGGAGATATGAGGCACTTTTTGAGATCTCCCAGCCATATCAACTTTGTATTTTGAGTAAATTAGACTGTTGGTAGTTTTTAATTTTTAGTGAAATCAGGGTGGTTGCATCCCCCATTATTTTTTGAAACCAACTTGATCTTATCAACAGGAAACAATTATGTTTCCTGAAACCTATATAAACCTATTATTTTGTAAACATTGGATCATCTAAGCCTGGGGAAAGAGTATGGGCATTTTTATCACAGACTTGAATGGAATATGATGCACGCTACAAATTTAGCTTTTCTGTATGATGTTTTCATTCAAGTTATGTTCATTTCAATTTGATAATAGATTATGATTGCTTTTGTCGACATAGTTTATTGCGAATTGATATCATTTGATTTATATATGCTGTCTATATTTCCTGTTTCAGAATAAAACACACAGTGATTATCTATCCAATTTCAATTAGTAGATTCATCTCTAATTTATGTTGAATGTATGCATGCAAGTTCTTACATAAAGATTTATCTCGTCGTAGTAATTTGCAAATCATATGATTACTATAACCGTATCTATTCAATGTTCTGTTGTTATAATTCAATCTCCAACATTATTGTTCCTCATTTATTAGGGGCAGTCCCAAGATCTGTAGCAGGTTTACTTCGTCAGATAAAAGTGGATGGATATTCAACAACGAACAGACATTGGATGCAAATAACAGGGTAGCATGTTGCTTGATTTCGTCATCTTGTTAAATGTAAAAGTTTTCTCTATATAAAACATTTTCTACTATCTAGCATGTTCTGTTTAATTAGGTAGTTTTATGTTTGATTTCATGAGTATTTATATCTAAGGAAATAAACTAAAAAATAAATAGTATTTTAGTTTTCTTTATTACTTTCAACGGAAGAATCATTAAATGTTGGATTTTCTATGAGTTTAGATTAAAACTCATTATTTGTATATATTGTACATATGATAACTATAATTATTTTATAAGTATTAGTTAGTTAAACTGTAGATATATATTAGATGTATGTATATTTTTAACGATTTTTATTTATTAGATGATTGTTTTCCTTTAGTTATTTTTTCATTTTCTTTAGGACTTAGATCGGCCAACGGAGCTGCTAAACCCATTGGAGTGAATTAATCCAAATGGCTTGGGTTAATTAGACAACCCCGGACCGGATTCACTCCTTGAGTTGATGAGCGGTCAATTTCGCCCGTCAAAAAATGGTGCTAGAAGGAGGGCCTGAAGACTATTAATGGCATGAGGATGTCGTAAGACTCCTCCCCCACCTACCCGCTCACCTATAGTAACTAGAAGTCGTTCAGACAAAAATATTTTCCATCAAACAACAACCACATCAAACGACGATCTACGGATCACAGTTGAACCAGTAACTCCAAATCCCCCAGGTGGTGACATACAAGAGATTGTTCGTCAATCCCTCATAAGAATGCACAATGCCTTATCCCGTATCAGACAACCAAGTCGACCTTTGAACCAACCATTAGAATTCTCTGATATCAGGGAACAATGCGCAGGTACTGACCTTACCTTAAACCCTACAAATCCATATCATATCCTCACTCCTGTAGCAGGAGGATCCGGTATTCCACCATCACCACCCCCTTCATCTCCTTCTTATTCTGGAGAAGAATCCTCAGACGAAGGAAGTTCCTCGTCTCAGCCTTCGACACCACCCACGCCTATGGCCAATGTGAACAATCCCGCCAGACCCTGGCTCGACCAAGATGCAGTGGACATACCTGGGCCTCAGCATCCTTTACCCAAACACCCAGAGAAATGGCTCCCTAAATTTGACCCGGACTCCAAACAGATCGCTGAAGATCACATCAAAAAGTTTATGCTATCCATTAGGCTCTATAGTGTTGAGCACAAAGACATAGTCTGTAGATTGTTTCCCTACACCTTTGAAGGAAATGCCTCTACCTGGTACTTTTCCCAACATCCCCACACCATTGTGTCATGGGATAAATTTGAGTCCTGTTTCCTTGAGAAGTTCAGAGACGACAAGTCTCCTGAAGTTCTAGTCATGGAGATTTCTAGTTTAAAAATGAATCCCAAAGAAAAGATCAAAGACTTTAATAAAAGGTTCTTGACACTAAAGAATTGAATCCCCATAGATTTGATGCCTGCCGAGAATCTTATTGTCGCATACTACATGAAAGCCTTACATCAAAACATAGCCATTTGGGTAAAGAGGTCCAAGAAAGCCACATTGATAGAAGCCTTCGAAGAGGCTAGTCAGATCAAGAAAGATATTCTCAGCTTAAAAGACACTACTAGTAACGAGATAGAGACTATTTCATCCTCCAAGAAGAAAATTGAATTCCTGCCTAGACCTCCCCAAAACAAAGCTCAACCCGAGAGTTCGGATTTAGAAAACTTACAGAAAGTCGTTCAGAAATTGTCCAATCAAGTTATAGATTTGAAAAGGTTGGCTGAAGAAGCTTCTTCGAGCAAAGGGCCTTACAAACCCCCTTTCAGGAATCCTTTTCCCACAAACCGATCTAACTCAAATGCTAAAGGCCTAAATCTAGAAAGCCTACAATTTGCTATTCAAACAATCCTAGAAGCACACGGTAACTTGATTCCTCCCGAGATTCTTGAAGAAGTAGTTGAACAAGAAACAATAGAAGAAGATGAATCCTCTCCGAACATTTTTGGACATTTTTCGAATAGCATTTTTCAATCTAATTTCAAAACAATGCATCCTTACAATACTAGGAGCAAGACAACAAATAAGCCTTCTTCTGAAATTACGATGACTTTGCCTCCAAAACAGTCTAAATCGATTGAGACTAAACATAATTCAACAAACCCTAGTTTAGATTATGATTTGATTGAAGATCTAAAAAAACTTAGGGCTAACATTTCTGTTTATGAATTATTAAAATTCCCTTTTCTTTTGCAAAAGATGCTGCAGAATATTGCGGAGAACAACGAAAATAGCAATTCGAACAACAAAAAAGGTGTTCAAAACAACCCCAAAATTCCTCAGAAGGCCTCTGCCAAAACTACATCCGAGCTTCATGACAAAAGAGACCTTCCTGTAAATAATGTAACAAATGTAGATAAACCAGTTTCAGAGGTTGCGATTAAAAAACAACAAACTTCTACTGTTAATACTCGCAGAAACGTCCCTCCATTTTTGTTGACTTTTGGAATCTTCAATAGGAATGTACATAACTGTATGGTAGATTCAAGTG
Source organism: Picea engelmannii (assembly GCA_009831015.1). Taxonomy (NCBI): domain Eukaryota; kingdom Viridiplantae; phylum Streptophyta; class Pinopsida; order Pinales; family Pinaceae; genus Picea; species Picea engelmannii. The sequence continues at coordinate 642,433 of ML785720.1, forward strand.
CATCATCTAATGTAATTCCTTGGTCTGTCTGTCAAAATATTAATGCCGAAGTTCAACCATCCACCTTGAAAATTATCCAACTTGATCGAACTAGTGTTAAAGTGATAGGTGAATTAAAAAATGTGCTTATAAGATTGTCGTCTAATCCTAAAGTTCATCAAGTGATTGATATCATTGTTGTAGATATCCCAAAAGTTTATGGTTTGTTTTTAAGTAGAGATTGGTCAGAACAATTACATGGCTATTTTGCAACGGATTGGTCTCACTTGTGGCTGCCCGAGAATGGAAAGCCTAACATAATCAAGGTAAATCATGAACGCTATCTCAAGTTCACGGTAACTGATTTAAATGATCCCAATGAACCATTCACTCTTTCTGCCAATTCTCCTGAAATACAGGGGATGGATACTTTTTTTGGCAATTTCATGGCCGGAACTTCTACCATCACTGACCCAGAACAACAATATGAAATTATGACATGCACACAGTCAACAGTCTTCTCTCAGTGGTCACATGCACCTGACGGAAATCAAATATGGTCTCTTTACTTTGATGGGTCAAAATCTAAGGAAGGAGCCGGTGCAGGGTGCGTGCTCATTGATCCAGTAGGTAACAAAACTCTGATTGTTTGCCAGTTAGAATTCGAATGTACAAACAACACGGTCGAATATGAGACACTCCTGCAAGGTCTCAGAAAAGCACTAGATTTGAACATTCAAAATTTGACTGTCTTTGGTGATTCAAAAATCGTGGTTAGACAGGTAAAAAATTCTATCCACTTTTTATCTCCGCACCTTAAAAGATATCAGACTGAGGTATGGAATTTGATGAATAATTTTTCCACATTTAACATAAATTCTATTCCTAGATTGAATAATTCTGAAGCTGATTTGCTAGCTAACGTCACTTCAAAATTTTTTCCTGCAGAAGGCTTATCTTCAAATGCATTTTCCATCTAACTGTTATTCAGACCGTCTGCCCCAGACAACATCACGAATTGGAGAGTCTTCGATTACAATCAACAGATCATAAGTTTTCTGCATATGGAAGAAACTTTCCAGGGCGCAGTGATCGACAAAGGTACCCATGACGAAAATCTTCGCAACTTTACAGTAATACTAGATCCGAGATCCCCAAAATCTGCATCAGACATGGTAAACTCTATCCCGAAATCTGTGGCTAGATTATAAAATTTTTATGATCTTCATGATAAGTTCAGAAAATTAGTGATCTGTAAAATGAATAGTTCCTCCTTGACACATGAAAAAGTAAATTTGGGAACTAAAGACAACCCACAGTGCATTAATTTAGGGTTGGGGTGTTCTGAGCAATAAAAGGTAGCATTTATTAAGTTGTTTAAGGAATTCAAAGATGTTTTTTCCTGGATGTACGACGACCTAAAAACCTTTAAGGAATGTTGTTTTTAAAGCAGTAAAACACTTTTGGTCTTATCTCTTGAAATCTAGGACAAAAATCATTGTCCCTTACCCGGCTGTCAGAAATTTGTTAGTACAGAAAGAACTAAGCGAAAAAAGGGCAATCTGGGTCACATCCTTACAAGAATATGACATAGAAATAACCCCAGCAAAAATTGTAAGAGGCCAAGGTTTATGCAAGTTGGTCGCCGATTCAACTATAGGACAACAAGAAGAAACTGATATGTTAAATCCAGGTCAACATTATCAAAATCAAATCTGTTGTGCGCAAAACCCTGTTAGTTCCTGATACGATGAGATACAATTTTGTCTTATACATGGATCAGCTCCCCATCACCTTGATCCCACAAAAAGGAGAGCACTAAGATTAAAATATTCTTCTTTTCAGATGATTAATGGTATTTTGTTTCACCAAATTTTTGATGGAATACTTATGCGCTGTATTGAAAAAGACGAAGCAGAAAAAGTCTTATTGGAATTACATGCAGGGGAAGCTGGTGGGCATTTCGGTGGAGACACCACTGCCCATAAAGTATTAAGAGAAGGTTATTACTGGCCTACCCTTTTTAAAGATGCTCATGCTTTATGTCGCAAGTGTGTGATTTGTCAAAAGGCATCTGGATAGATACAAAAACCAACGTTCCCTTTGCAACCAGTTTTGGTAGACTCCCCTTTTCAGCAGTGGGGTCTAGATATTATAGGCCCAATCAATCCACCATCCTCATAGAATCATAAATAAATCATAACAACCACAGATCATTTCACCAGGTGGTATGAGGCTGCCCCATTAAAAGCTGTAAATACCAGCCATGTAATATCCTTCTTGAATTCAAATATTATTACTCGTTTCGGTATCCCTGAATGCCTAGTATTTGACAATTCTCCTTATTTTTCATCTCTTGAAATGAGTGATTTTGCTCTAGAAAAAGGAATTAAATTAAAATACTCTTCCAGCTATTACCCCTAAGGAAATGGTTTGGCAGAATCAACTAATAAAAATCTGATCAAAATTATCAAGAGAACGGTCTCTGAAAACCATAAAAATTGGCATAACGCACTGTTAAACACAATCTGGGTTGATAGAGTAACTCCTAAAACTGCTATGGGTAACTCACCTTTCTTTCTCATTTCCGATAGGGAAGCGATTCTTCCACCACATGTCCTTCTTCCATCTCTGCAGTTATTGCAGAAGGTACAGGAAGAAGATTTTCCCCCTTTGGAGAGTCGAATTAACGCTTTGTTAAAGTTAGAGGAAGTAAGGGTGCAAGCAAAACGAAAATTGGATCAACCTCAACTCATTGTTAAAAACTGGTTTGATTCCAATTCTGCCTCTGACAGAAATTTTGAGGTAGGTGACCTTGTCCTAAAATGGGACAAACCTCACGAGGGAAAAGGAGAGCATACTAAGTTTCAGAACTTGTGGTTGGGACCATTTTTAATTGCTGAGAAACTGGGTCCTAGTTCCTTTCGCTTACAGAATTTAGAGGGACATCCAGACACCTTCTCGGTGAATGGAGAAGCTCTAAAAAAGTGCTTTGCCTAATGACGTTCCCATACACCCTCTGTAAATATTTTCTTTTTGTTTTAGTTGTTGTGTGTTTCTCCTTTTCTGGTTTGTTTTGATTTCTACCTATCGGTCTTTATTTTGAAACACATATGCCTGCACCACGGGTTAGCTCAGACAAAGATAACAAAAAAATTTCCCCTCGAAAATGACTGCTGAAAGCTGTTAAAACATCAATTTTTATATTTCTCTGAATCTGCAACCCTGTTGAAGATGACTTGTTGTTTGAAAAGCGTCTTCTTGATTTCAATCTGCAACTGAAGGTATTCATGATCATCTATAAAAATTCTTTTTACGCTGTCCCTGTTCTTTAAGAGAACAAGTCAATGATGTCTCCCTATTCTTGAAAGTCAGTTTTATTAGTAAACAATTTCTAGATCTTAATGAAGGACAACTGAATTTTTTTTTCAAGGTCTGTGACATATTAAGATGTGTTAAAAAACTAGAATTTTCAGCGTCACCCCGCTCTATTAAATATCTTTAAAAGCTAAATAAATCTTTAGAGAGTTGTGGGAGGTGCTTGTAAACCCACCGGGACACTGAACAAGTCTGCTGGCAGCGGGTAAATGCATGCATGACACCAAGATAACTTCGCTGGGGTACTGAACAGGCCCGCTGGCTGCGAAGCAATATCAGGTAAAAGAAAATTCTCAGATATGGATTTTGTTTTGACCTTAAATGTCCTTCCTTATGATCTTCAATTTCTTGACAGGATACAGATATCAGAGAGGGTTAATTGACATCCCTGTCGAGGCTATGGACGCCTGCTGGAAGCAGCGGCCCTATCAACAGTATTGCAGATTTTAACTTTAACATCGTGGCTCTCTTCTGTTAAGATTGTTGTCAGTTTTCATCTCTTTAAAAATAACAGTTGTCTGAAACTGGAATGCATTATAATTATTTGCGATGCTCAGACAACTTTTCAGTTATTTTTGATTCAAATTTTTTTTCTGATCATTCTAATCTGAACTCATTCATTTGGCAGAGATAACTGCTTCTCCTAGCATGTCACCATTGTTGGCAGCGAGTATATAATTATCATTTTTACAAAGCTTCCTACAGGGTCTATGAAATTTTACTACTCTTCATAAGCCTTTCTCTAAAGGACAATTGTACATCGTTACATTTTACCTATCATCTATTCATGCATTCATTTTCATGACTGAAAGCATGAAAACTCGCAACTATCGTTATCATTTTGTTTTAAAAATTTCATTGAAAGCATATCGTTTATTACAGAATTACAATTTCTTTCTATGAACACGTTGCTCTCATTGTTTATGATCTTTTCGATTCTAAGAGTGCTTAAGAAACTTATGGTTGTTTGAATGAAAGATCCCTATCAATTGGTATTTGATTTTTGTATCGTTTTTGGTTTGATGTTTGATCATATCTCTTTCATGAAACCTTTGGCTATTCAATTTTTGTAAATCAACTATCTTGGCAATTAAACTTGGATGTGCACAAAATGTTTTAAAGTACTCTGTCCTAGCATGTACCCAATGACAAGGTGGAATACGTAGTATAGAATTCCATTACTCCTAAGCATGGTCTCGGGCTTCACGATTTTTCTTGCATGCATTGTGATTAACACCTCTACCCACCGTTTGAATCATCACAGCTTGCATTGATAAGGCTTGGGGTTATGGCTCTGTGGCATTTTTCCAAAATCTACCTATGTATCCTGTGTTAACAACCCATTCATTCAGCATGGCTCCAGTGGTAAGGGTCAAACCAAATGGTGTCCAGACTCTTCTTTCATATGATAACGCTAGGGAGGATTTGGAAAGGAACGATTGGCGTTTGTTCATCAAAAAATTTCAGGGCATTAACCTCTAGGTCGCCCAAGAATTTGCCTTAACCTTTGATGGTTGCAGGGAAAAGATCGATGATGTACAGTTAGAAGTGACAAAAGAGTTCTTAATCCAAGCCACGGGATTTCCAACAGTTGGTCATAAATGGTTCAAGAATGCGAAAGTGGAGGAGGTCCCTTGGACTTTATTGTTTACCTCACGAAAAATAGTTAGCTGTGATCGAGGTATGCTGATTTCATTCTTGAAACCTAGATGGCATGATTTACTTGTTTTAGTGAAGTAATTCATCACTTGTGAGGGTTGATTCAGACTGGTTTTCCTATATCATCTACGCCTCCTTATGAGTTTTATTGGTTTTCCATTGAACATGCCTTACTACCTACTCAGAAGTCTGTATAAAATGGGTAAACGATTTAGGAAACATAGGTCTGATTCAAGTTTATTTCATCATGGTCTGATTAAAATCATCCTTATGCACCAATTATAGTCACAAAATGATTGTTGGGATGTGTTCATTTCACGAAATGGTTTTGCCAACAATGAGTTGGGACAGGTAGATAAACCGGTCATTGTTGAAACCCTTGTGAACCCAACAACCTGTTCTCCACCGCCCCAGGCTTGTGATATTTCCCCCAATAACAAACCCTTGAGCTACCCTAATGTCATACAATAGGATAGTCGATCAGGTTCACACCCAAAGGATAGAACTAAAACTGTTAAGAAACCTACAGGAAGGAAGCCAAAGGACAGTGTTGATGTCAATTTCAAGAACAAGAGGGTTGGTCATTTAATTTCTCGATGTGCTCGAAATAAAATGAAACCTCGTGCAGACACAATCAACATGATTGAAGTAAGTGAAGATTCAGACTCATAAATTGAAAAATTCTTGGCTGAAGAGGACCCCGTGTCATTCAAGCTATACCCTGACCAACCCTATGACTATGTTAACAATCTACCTCCTTGTCTAAAGGATAACCCAGAATTTCCTGGCATCCAACTCTGTGATAAGCCTAGCATTCGAATGGAGGATTCTTCAATCCATAATGTTGTTAGTGCTAATGCAAATTCATTACAGTCACAGTGTGATGAGTGCCGATCATGGATCGACGGGTACTATACCGATGTTCCATTGCTATAGTCACGACTCAAGTCTTTAAGAGACCAAGTCGATAGGTTGACAACTGAAAAAAACAGACTCTAGTCCATTATCCAAGGGAAGGAGAAACAATTGAAAACTACAGGTCGTGTCATTTTCAAGAATGTAGAGACAACAACAACTATTACAAATTCCAAAATTTCTTGATATGTTTTTATTCCATGCTTTGAGGTATGATGTTTTTAAATTTTAGCATGATTATGTCACTCTTAAGTTAGGATATTCGATTTGATTGAATAAACTATTTTTCTTATTAAGATTAGTTTGTTTTGTTTATTTAATAAAATATGATTGCATTTGCTATTATAACTAGCTATAGAATCGTAAGATTCTGTAGCCAGTTAGAAAAATTTGAATTGTTTGATTTGATAATTGAAAAGATATCTGAAATCTTCTCATTTTCATTTGTTTTCAGGATGATTAAGGAGCCCATGATTTCCAAGGAGATATGAGACAATTTTTGAGATCTCCTAGCCATATCAACTTTGTATTTTGAGTAAATTAGATTGTTGGTAGTTTTTGATATTTAGTGAAATCAAGGTGGTTGCATCCCCCATTATTTTTTGAAACCAACTTGATCTTATCAACAGGAAACAATTATGTTTCTTGAAACCTATATAAACCTATTATTTTGTAAACATTGGATCATCTCAGCCTGGGGCAAGAGTATGGGCATTTTTATCACAGACTTGAATGGAATATGATGCACATTACAACTTTAGCTTTTCTGTATGATGTTTTCATTCAAGTTATGTTCATTTCAATTTGATAATAGATTATGATTGCTTTTGTCGACATAGTTTATTGCGAATTGATATCATTCGATTTATATATGTTGTCTATATTTCCTGTTTCAGAATAAAACACACAGTGATTATATATCCAATTTAAATTAGTAGATTCATCTCTAATTTATGTTGAATGTCTGGATGCAAGTTCTTACAGAAAGATTTATCTCATCGTAGTAATTTGCAAATCATATGATTACTGTAACCGTATATATTCAATGTTCTATTGTTATAATTCAATCTCCAGCATTATCATTCCTCATTTATTAGAGGCAATCCCAAGATCTGTAGCAGGTTTACTTCATCAGATAAAAGTGGCTGGATATTCAACAACGAACAGACATTGGATGCAAATAACAGGTCAGCCTGTTGCTTGATTTCGTCAGCTTGTTAAATGTTAAATTTTTCTCTATATAAAACATTTTCTACTATCTAGCATGTTCTATTTAATTAGGCAGTTTTATGTTTGATTTCATGAGTATTTATATCTAAGGAAATAAACTCAAAAATAAACAGTATTTTAGTTTTCTTTATTGCTTTCAATGGAAGAATCATTAAATGTTGGATTTTCTATGAGTTTAGATTAAAACTCATTATTTGTATATGTTGTACATATGATAACTAGAATTATTTTATAGGTATTAGTTAGTTAAACTGTAGATATATATTAGATGTATGTATATTTTTAGCGATTGTTATTTATTAGATGATTGTTTTCCTTTAGTTATTTTTTCATTTTCTTTAGGACTTAGATCGGCCAATGGAGCTGCTAAACCCGTCAGAGTGAATTAATCCAAACAACTTGGGTTAATTAGACAACCCCAGACCGGATTCACTCCTCCAGTTGACGAGCGGTCAATTTCGCCCATCAACAAATGGCGCTAGAAGGAGGGCCTGAAGACTATTAATGGCACAAGGAGGTCGTAAGACTCCTCCCCCACCTACCCGCTCATCTATAGTAACTAGAATTCATTCAGACGACAACATTGTCCCTCAAACAACAACCACATCAAACGACAATCTACAGATCACAGTTGAACTAGTAACTCCAAATCCCCTAGGTGGCGACATACAAGAGATTGTTTGTCAATCCCTCATAAGAATGCACAGTGCCTTAGCCCATATCAGAAAACCAAGTCGAACTTTGAACCAACCATTAGACTTCTCTGATATCAGGGAACAACTCACAGGTACTGACCTTACCTTAAACCCTACAGATCCAGATCATATCCTCACTCTTGCAGTAGGAGGATTTGGTATTCCACCATCACCACCCCTTCATCTCCTTCTTCTTCCGGAGAAGAATCCTCAGACAAAGGCAGTTCCTCGTCTTAGCCTTCGACACCACCCACGCCTATGGCCATTGCGAACAATCCCGCCAGACTCTGGCTCGACCAAGATGCAGTGGCCATACCTGGGCCTCAGCATACTTTATCCAAACACCTAGAGAAATGGCTCCCTAAATTTGACCCAGACTCCAAACAGATCACTGAAGATCACATAATTTTTTTTATGCTAGCCATTAGGCTCCGTAGCGTTGAGCAAGAAGACGTAGTCTGTAGATTGTTTCCCTACACCTTTGAAGGCAATGCCTCTACCTGGTACTTTTCCCAACAACCCCACACCATCGTGTCATGGGATAAATTTGAGTCTTGTTTCCTTGAGAAGTTCAGAGACGACAAGTCTCCTGAAGTTCTAGTCATGGAGATTTCTAGTTTAAAAATGAATCCCAAAGAAAATATCAAAGACTTTAATAAAATGTTCCTGACACTAAAGAACCGAATCCCCATGGATTCGATGTCTGCCGAGAATATTATTGTCGCATATTACACGAAAGCCTTACATCAAAACATAGCCATTTGGGTAAAGAGGTCCAAGAAAGCCACATTGATAGAAGCCTTCGAAGAGGCCAGTCAGATCGAGAAAGAAATTATCATCTTAAAAGACACTACCAGTAACGAGATAGAGACTAGTTCATCCTCCAAGAAGAAAATAGAAATCCTTCCTAGACCTCCCCAAAACAAAGTTCAACCCGAGAGTTCGGATTTAGAAAACTTATAGAAAGTCGTTCATAAATTGTCCAATCAAGTTATCGATTTGAAAAGGTCAGCTGAAGAAGCTTCTTTGAGCAAAGGGCCTTACAAACCCCCTTTCAAGAAGCCTTTTCCCACAAACCGATCTAACTCAAATGATGAAGGCCTAAATCTAGAAATCCTACAATTTGCTATTCAAACGATCCTAGAAGCACACGATAACTTGATTCCTCTCGAGATTCCTGAAGAAGTAGATGAACAAGAAACAGTAGAAGAAGATGAATCCTCTCCGAACATTTTTGGACATTTTTCGGATAGCATTTTTCAAGCTAATTTCGAAACAGTGCATCCTTACAATACTAGGAGAAAGACATCAAATAAGCCTTCTTCTGAAATTATGACGACTTTGCCTCCAAAACAGTCTAAATCGATTGAGACTAAACATAATTCAGCAAACCCTAGTTTAGATTATGATTTGATTGAAGATCTAAAAAAGCTTAGGGCTAACATTTCTGTTTATGAATTATTAAAATTCCCTTTTCTTTTGCAAAAGATGCCGCAGAATATTGCGGAGAATAGAAAAAATAACAATTCGAACAGCAACAAAGGTGTTCAAAACAACCCCAAAATTCCTCAGAAGGCCTCCGCCAAAACTACATCCGAGCTTCATGACAAAAGAGACTTTCCTGTAAATAGTGTAACAAATGTAGATAAACCAGTTTTAGAGGCTGTGATTAAAAAACAAAAAAATTCTACTATTAATACTCGTAGAAACGTCCCTCCATTTTTGTTGACTTTTGAAATCTTCAATAGGAATGTACATAACTGTATGGTAGATTTAGGTGCGTCGTTTAATGTAATTCCTTGGTATGTCTGTCAAAAGATTAATGCCGAAGTTCAACCATCCACCTTGAAAATTATCCAGCTTGATCGAACTAGTGTTAAAGTGATAGGCGAATTAAAAAATGTGCTTATAAGATTGTCATCTAATCCTAAAGTTCATCAAGTGATTGATATCATTGTTGTATATATCCCAAAAGTTTATGGTTTGTTTTTAAGTAGATATTGGTCAGAACAATTACATGGATATTTTGCAATGGATTGGTCTCACTTGTGGCTGCCCAAGAATGGAAAGCCTAACAGAATCAAGGTAAATCATGAACTCTATCTCAAGTTCATGGTAACTGATTTAAATGATCCCAATGAACCATTCACTCCTTCTGCCAATTCGCCTAAAATACAGGGGATGGATACTTTTTTTGGCAATTTCATGGCCGAAACTTCTACCATCACTGACCCAGAACAACAATCTGAAATTATGACATGCACACAGTCAACAATCTTCTCTCAGTGGTCACATGCACCTGACGAAAATCAAATATGGTCTCTTTACTTTGATGGGTCAAAATCTAAGGAAGGAGCCGGTGCAGGGTGCGTGCTCATCAATCCAGCAGGTAACAAGACTCTGATTGCTTGCCGGTTAGAATTCGAATGTACAAACAACACGACCGAATATGAGTCACTTCTGCAAGGTCTCAGAAAAGCACTATATTTGAACATTCAAAATTTGACTGTCTTTGGTGATTCAGAAATTGTGGTTAGGTAGGTAAAAAATTCTATCCACTATTTATCTCCGTACCTTAAAAGCTATCAGACCGAGGTATGGAATTTGATGAATAAGTTTTCCACATTTAACATAAATTCTATTCCTATATTGAATAATTCTGAAGCTGATTTGTTAGCTAACGTCGCTTCAAATTTTTTTCCTACAAAAGGCTTATCTCCAAATGCATTTTTCATTGAACTTTTGTTCATACCGTCCGTCCCAGACAACATCACGAATTGGAGAGTCTTCGATGACGATCAATAGATCATAAGTTTTCTGCATATGGAAGAAACTTTCCAGGGTGCAGTGATCGACGAAGGTACCCATGACGAAAATCTTCGTGACTTTATAGTAATACCAGATCTGAGATCCCCAGAATCTACATCAGACATGGTAAACTCTATCCCGAAATCTGTGGTTAGATTAGAAAAATTTTATGATCTTCACAATAAGTTCAGAAAATCACTGAACTATAAAACAAATAGTTCCTCCTTGACACATGAAAAAGTAAATTTGGGAACTAAAGACAACCCACAATGCATTAATTTAGGGTTGTGGTGTTCTGAGAAAGAAAATGTAGCATTTATCAAGTTGTTTAAGGAATTCAAAGATGTTTTTGCCTGGACGTACGACGACCTAAAAACCTTTGATCCTAACATCATACAACACATTATTCCCATGAAACCCCAGACCCAACCTTTTCAACAAAAGTTAAGGAAAATGCACCCAAAACTCAAACCAACGGTCAAGAAGGAATTAAACAAACTCCTGAATGCTAAAATAATATTTCCAGTTAGGCACACACAATGGGTCTCTAATCTTGTCCCTGTCAGAAAGAAGAGTGGTGAAATTTGACTATGTGTCGATTTCTGAAATCTTAACCGAACGTCTGATAAAGACAACTACCCTATCCCTCCCATGGAACATATCCTTCAATAGGTATCTGGTTTTGAAAGATTATCCTTGTTGGATGGTTTTTCAGGGTATAACCAAGTCGTTATGTCTCCCTCAGACCAACTCAAAACTACTTTCCGCACTCCATGAGGCACCTACACTTATAGAAAGATTCCCTTTGGACTCATAAATTCCAGTGCCACTTTTCAGAGAGCGATGCACATCACCTTCCATGGATTAATCAATCAATCTATAGTAGTTTACCTAGATGATGTCACTGTCTTCTCAAAAAATAAAGAAGATCATCTAGATCATTTAAGATCTGTTCTACAGCGATGTCGTAAGTACGACATTTCTTTAAATCCTAAAAAATCTGTCTTCGCAGTATAACAAGGGAAGCTCCTCAGATTCATTGTATCAAATGAAGGGATGATTATCGATCCTAAAAGAACCCAAATCATTTTGAAACTACCCCCTCCCTCGTCAAAAAAATCCATGCAATCTTTCTTAGGATAGATAAACTTTGTTAGGAGATTCGTCCCCATCTTTTCAGAAATGGCGGGACCGTTACAAAACTTAATAAAAAAGGATGTACAGTACCATTGGGGTCCTTTAGAAATTTAGGCTTTTGATTCAATAAAAAAGGCCATAATAGACGCTCCTTCTCTAATGATCCCTGACTTTTCGCAAGACTTCACACTCTACATGTTTGCCTCTGACCGATCTTACGCTACGGTCCTAACTCAAAAGAACGCTAAAAACAACGAAGTCCCAATTGCCTTTATGAGCTCAGCCTTCAAGGGGGCGGAACTTAATTACCCAGTAGTAGATCAGCAAGCCTATGCTATTTTTAAAGCAGTAAAACACTTTCGGTCTTATCTCTTGAAATCTAGGACGAAAATCATTGTTCCTTACTCGACTGTCAGAAATTTGTTAGTACAGAAAGAACTAGGCGAAAAAAGGGCAAACTGGGTCACATCCTTACAAGAATATGACATAGAAATAACCCCAACACAAATTGTAAGAGGCCAAGGTTTATGCAAGCTGGTCACCGATCTAGCTGTAGGACAACAAGAAGAAAATGATATGTTAAATCCAGGTCAACACTATCAAAATCAAATCTGTTGTGCACAAAACCCTATTAGTTCCTGGTACGATGACATAAAATTTTGTCTTATACACGGATCAACTCCCCGTCACCTTGATCCCACAAAAAGGAGAGAACTAAGATTAAAATATGCTTCTTTTCAGTTGATTAATGGTATTTTGTTTCACCAAAATTTTGATGGAATACTTATACGCTGTCTTGAAAAAGACGAAGCAGAAAAAGTCTTATTGGAATTACATGCAAGGGAAGCTGGTGGGCATTTCGGTGGAGACACCACTGCCCATAAAGTATTAAGAGTAGGTTATTACTGGCCTACCCTTTTTAAAGGTGCTTATGCTTTATGTTGCAAGTGTGTGATTTGTCAAAAGGCATCTGGACGGATACAGAAACCAACATTCCCTTTGCAACCAGTTTTGGTAGACTCCCCTTTTCAGCAGTGGGGTCTGGATATTATAGGCCCAATCAATCTGCCATCCTCGCAGCAGCATAAATACATCATAACAACCACAGATTATTTCACCAGGTGGTCCAAGTCTGGCCCATTAAAAGCTGTAAATACCAGCCAGGTAATATCCTTCTTGAATTCAAATATTATTAATCATTTCGGTATCCCTGAATGCCTAGTATTTGACAATGCTTCTTATTTTTCGTCTCTTGAAATGAGTGATTTCTCTCTAGAAAAAGGAATTAAATTAAAATACTCTACCATCTATTACTCCCAAGGCAATGGTTTGGCATAATCAACTAATAAAAATCTGATCAAAATTATCAAGAGAATGGTCTCATAAAACCATAAAAATTGGCACAACGCACTATTAAACACAATCTGGGCTGATAGAGTAACTCCTAAAACTGCTGTGGGTAACTCACCTTTCTTTCTCGTTTATGGCAGGGAAGCGATTCTTCCACCGCATGTCCTTCTTCCATCTATGCAATTATTGTAGAAGGTATAGGAAGAAGATTGTCCCCCTTTGGAGAGTTGAATTAACGCTTTGTTAAAGTTAGAGGAAGTAAGGGTGCAAGAAAAACAAAAATTGGATCAACATCAAATCATTGTTAAAAACTGGTTTGATTCCAATTCTGCCTCTGATAGAAATTTTGAGGTAGGTGACCTTGTCCTAAAATGGGACAAACCTCACGAGGGAAAAGGAGATCATACTAAGTTTCAGAACTTGTTGTTGGGACCATTTTTAATTGTTGAGAAACTGGGTCCCAGTTCCTTTCGCTTACAGAATTTAGAGGGACAGCCAGACACCTTCCCAGTGAATGGCCAAGCTCTAAAAAAGTACTTTGCCTAATGACCTTCCCATACACCCTCTGTAAATATTTTCTTTTTGTTTTAGTTGCTGTGTGTTTCTCCCTTTCTGGTTTTTTTTGATTTCTGCCTATCGGTCTTTCTTTTGAAACACATATGCCTGCACCACGGGCTAGCTCAGACAAAGATAACAAAAAAATTTCCCCTCAAAAATGACTGCTGAAAGATGTTAAAACATCAATTGTTATATTTCTCTGAATCTGTAGCCCTGTTGAAGATGACCTGTTGTTTGAAAAGCGTCTTCTTGATTTCAATCTGCAACTGAAGGTATTCATGATCATCTATAAAAATTCTTTTTATGCTACCCTTGTTCTTTAAGAGAACAACTCAATGATGTCTCCCTGTTCTTGAAAGTCAGTTTTATTAGTAAACAATTTCTAGATCTTAATGAAGGACAATTGAAATTTTTTTTCAAGGTCTGTGACATATTAAGATGTGTTTAAAAACTAGAATTTTCAGCATCACCCCACTCTATTAAATATCTTTAAAAACTAAATAAATATTTAGAGAGTTGTGGGAAGTGCTTGTAAACCCGCCGGGACATTGAACAAGTCTGCTGGCAGCGGGTTAATGCATGCATGACACCAAGATAACTTCATCGGGGTACTGAACAGGCCCGCTGGCAGCAAAGCAATGTCAGGTAAAAGAAAATTCTCAGATATGGATTCTGTTTTGACCTTACATGTCCTTCATTCTCATATTTAATTTCTTGACAGGATACAGATATCAGAGTGGGTTAATTGACATCCCTGTCGAGGCTATGGACGCCTGCTAGCAGCAACGGCCCTGTCAACAGTATTGAAGATTTTAACTTTAACATCGTGGCTCTCTTCTGTTAAGATTGTTGTCAGTTTCATCTCTTTAAAAATAACAGTTGTCTGAAACTGGAATGCATGATAATTATTTGCGATGCTCAGACAACTTTTCGATTGTTTTCGATTAGAAGTTTTTTCTGATCATTTTAATCTGAACTCGTTCATTTGGCAGAGATAACTGCTTCTCCCAACATGTCTCGATTGTTGGCAGCGAGTATATAATTATTATTTTTACAAAGCTGCCTATAGGGTCTATGAAATTTTACTACTCTTCATAAGCCTTTCTCTAAAAGATAGCTGTAAATCGTCACTTTTTACCTATCATCTATTCATGCATTCGTTTTTATGAATGAAAGCATGAAAACTCGCAACTATTGTTATCATTCTGTTTTAAAAATTTCATTGAAAGCATATCGTTTATTACAGAATTACGATTTCTTGCTATGAACATGTTGCTCTCATTGTTTATGATATTTTCGATTCTAAGAGTGCTTAAGAAACTTATGGTTGTTTGAATGAAAGATCCCCATCAATTGGTATTTGATTTTTGTATCATTTTTGGTTTGATGTTTGATCATATCTCTTTCATGAAACCTTTGGCTATTCAATTTTTGTAAATCAACTATCTTGGCAATTAAACTTGGATGTGCGCACAATGTTTTAAAGTACTCTGTCCTAGCATGTACCCAATGCCAAGGTGGCATATGCAGTAGAGAATGCCATTACTCCTAAGCATGGTCAAGTTTATTTCATCATGGTCTGATTCAAATCATCCTTATGCACCAGTTACAGTCACAAAACGATTGTTGGGATGTGTTCATTTCACGAAATGGTTTTACCAACAATGAGTTGGGACAGGTAGATAAACCGGTGATTGTTGAAACCCTTGTGAACCCTACAGCCTCTTCTCCACCACCCCAGGCTTGTGATCTTTCCCCCAATAACAAACCCTTGATCTACCCTAATTTCATACAACAGGACAATCGACCAGGTTCACACCCAAAGGATAGCACTAAAACTGTTAAGAAACCTACAGGAAGGAAGCCAAAGGGCAGTGTTGATGCCAATTTCAAGAACAAGAGGGTTGGTCGTTTAATTTATCGATGTGCTCAAAATAAAATGAAACCCCATGCAGACACAATCAACATGATTGAAGTAAGTGAAGACTCAGACTCAGAAATTGAAAAATTCTTTGCTGAAGAGGACCCCGTGTCATTCGGGCTATACCCTAACCGACCCTATGACTATGCTAACAATCTACCTCCTTGTCTAAAGGATAACCCAGAATTTCCTGTCATCCAACTCTGTGATAAGCCTACCATTCACATGGAGGATTCTCCGATCCATAATGCTGTTAGTGCCAATGCAAATTCATTATAGTCACAGTGCGATGAGTTTCGATCATGGATCAACGGGTACTATACTGATGTTCCATTGCTACAGTCACGACTCAAGTCTTTAAGAGACCAAGTCGATAGGTTGACAAATGAAAACAACAGACTCGAGTCCATTATCCAAGGGAAGGAGAAACAATTTAAAACTATAGGTCGTGTCATTTTCAAGAATGTAGAGGCAGCAACGACTATCGTAAATTCCAAAATTTCTTGATATGTTTTGATTCCATGCTTTGAGGTATGATGTTTTTAAATTTTAGCATGATTGTGTCACTCTTAAGTTAGGATATTCGATTTGATTGAATAAACTATTTTTCTTGTTAATATTAGTTTTTTTTGTTTATTTAATAAAATATGATTGCATTTTCTATTATAACTAGCTACAGAATCGTAAGATTCTGTAGCCAGTTAGAAAAATTCAAATTGTTTGATTTGATAATTGAAAACATATCCAAAATCTTCTCATTTTCATTTGTTTTCAGGATGATTAAGGAGCCCATGATTTCCAAGGAGATATGAGGCACTTTTTGAGATCTCCCAGCCATATCAACTTTGTATTTTGAGTAAATTAAACTGTTGGTAGTTTTTGATATTTAGTGAAATCAGGGTGGTTGCATCCCCCATTATTTTTTGAAACCAACTAGATCTTATCAATAAGAAACAATTATGTTTCCTGAAACCTATATAAACCTATTATTTTGTAAACATTGGATCATCTTAGCTTGGGGAAATAGTATGGGCATTTTTATCACAGAGTTGAATGGAATATGATGCACATTACAGCTTTAGCTTTTCTGTATGATGTTTTCATTCAAGTTATGTTCATTTCAATTTGATAATAGATTATGATTGCTTTTGTCGACATAGTTTATTGCGAATTGATATCATTCGATTTATATATGCTTTCTATATTTCCTGTTTCAGAATAAAACACACAATGATTATCTATCCAATTTAAATTAGTAGATTCATCTCTAATTTATGTTGAATGTCTGCATGCAAGTTCTTACATAAAGATTTATCTCGTCGTAGTAATTTGCAAATCATATGATTACTGTAACCGTATCTATTCAATGTTCTGTTGTTATAATTCAATCTCCAGCATTATCGTTCCTCATTTATTAGGGGCAGTCCCAAAATCTATAGCAGGTTTACTTCGTCAGATAAAAGTGGCTGGATATTCAACAATGAACAAACATTGAATGCAAATGACAGGTCAGCCTATTGCTTGATTTCGTCAGCTTGTTAAATGTAAAAGTTTTCTCTATATAAAAAATTTTCTACTATCTAGCATGTTCTGTTTAATTAGGCAGTTTTATGTTTGATTTCATGAGTATTTATATCTAAGGAAATAAACTCAAAGATAAACAATATTTTAGTTTTCTTTATTACTTTCAACGGAAGAATCATTAAATGTTGGATTTTCTATGAGTTTAGATTAAAACTCATTATTTGTATATATTGTACATATTATAACTAGAATTATTTTATAAGTATTAGTTAGTTAAACAGTAGATATATATTAGATGTATGTATATTTTTAGCGATTGTTATTTATTAGATGATTGTTTTCCTTTAGTTATTTTTTCATTTTCTTTAGGACTTAGATTGACCAACGGAGCCGCTAAACCCGACGGAGTGAATTAATCCAAATGGCTTGGGTTAATTAGACAACCCCGGACCGGATTCACTCCTCCAGTTGACGAGCGGTCAATTTTGCCCGTCAACATAAACCCAATGAGATATAATGTAGAGTTTTCTAGATGATGAATCCCAAAGGTGATGGTGCCCTATATGTATCGAAGGATATGCTTTGCAACTTTCCAATGTAGCTCATGCGGCTCCTGCATGAACCTGGAAACTGCGCCAACTGCATATGAGAGGTCTGGTCTGGAGTGTGTGAGATACAACAAGCTCTCCAATAGCTGTCTGTACAGTGTGTTGTCAACCAATGGAGTCTCCCCGCCATCCTCAAGTTTGACTCCTGATAGGAAAGGAGTCGGAGTAGACTTGCAGTCTGTCATGTGAAATCTCTCAAGGAGATCTCGTGCATACTTGGCTTGAGACAATTTGATGCCTGATGCATCATGAATGATCTCAAGTCCAAGGAAGAAGTTTAGTGGACCCATGTCCATCATCAAAAACCTATCATGAAGAATCCTCTTGACTGTAGCTATCGCTGAAGTTGAGCATCTGATGATCAACAAATCATCGACATACATAACTAAAACTAGAAGTGAATCAGTTATCCTGAGCATGTATACATTCGGGTCTGATTTACAATGTACAAATTTTTGTGACAACAGGTAGGAGTCCATATTGGAATACCATGCCCTCGGAGCCTGCTTGAGGCCATAAAGTGACTTCTTCAGTCGACAGACCAAAGATGAGTCCTGCATAAATCCCTGGGGGTGCTCCATGTAGATCTCCTTAGAGAGATCACCATGAAGAAATGCATTCTTCATGTCCATCTGATGGACTTCCCATCCCTTGGCTACCTCAATGGCAAGTGCCAATCTTATGCAATCCATCTTCGCTACTGGAGCGAAGGTCTCATCATAGTCAATACCATGAACCTGCTGAAAGCCTTTGGAGACAAGCCTAGCTTTGTATCTCCTAATCTGTCCATTTGCTATGCTCTTGGTCCTGTAGACCCATCTGCATCTAACAAGTTTCCTCCCAGAAGGAAGCGGAACCAGATCCCAAGTTTGGTTCTCGAGGAGGGAGTTGTACTCCTCCTACATGGAGGATTCCCAAAAGGGATTTCTAGCAGCCTCGCCATAAGACTGTGGATATAAAGACTAAACCAAGAAAAGATGCTTGGAAGGCAATGGTTCAATGGAAGTGAGTGCAAAATGAGGCTCCTTGAAATTAGATCGAGTCCTCCTAGTATTGGTTGGATCACCAACGAGATCCTCTTCATCCTGAAGAGTAGTTTGTGCCCACTTGGGCCTCTTCTCTGGCTCTGCAACTGCATCTGGATGCTCTGACTCTGCATCTAACTATAATGACTCTAAATCTAAATCATCTGAGTCCTCTGAATCAGAACTCTCGTATGAAGAAGAGTCAGCATGTGCATGCTCATAATCTCGGATAGGTGGAAGAGTGAAGGTGTTTGCATGCGACTGCTGAGGTACATGCGAGACACTTTCCTCGAATTGGACACTAAGCTCAATGATGATTCGATCTAAGGAAATATCAATAAGCCAATATCCCTTCACACCATTGGGGTATCCAACAAAAATTCACTCAGTTCTCTGTGGATCAAGTGCCTTCCTTTTTTCAAAGGGAATATGGGCCCATGCACGAGAACCAAAAATGTGAAAGTGGGTCACTTCTGGTTTGAGGTCGCTCCAAGCCTCGTAGGGGGTCTTATCCTTGAAATATCTATGAGGAGATCTATTTTGTATGTATGTTGCATAGTTAAGTGCTTCGGCCCATAGTCTCTGTGGTAGTGACTTTGCATGCAACATGCAAGATGCCATCTCCTTTAGAGATCTGTTTTTCTGCTCAGCAACTCCATTTTGCTGCAGAGTGTAGGGACCTGTATGCTGCAACTGAATCCCTGCCTCATGGAAAATATTATGAATCTCATGATTCACATACTCTCCCCCATTATCAGTTTAGAGGACTTTTATCTTCTTTCCGGACTTTGTCTCAACCAAAGATTTGAAATCTTTGAGGTGTTGAAAGACCTCATATTTTTTTCCTGAGAAAGTAGATCCAAGTAAACTGTGAGAAATCATCAACAAAAATGAGAAAAAACCTCACTTTTCTGATGGATGGATGTGGAAAAGGACCCATAAGGTCACTGTGGATCAGATCTAAAGGTGTGGAAGCTTGCTGAGACTTTCCCTTGTCGAATTTCTCTTGAGGGTGTTTTCCGAGAACACATCCCTCACATACTCCCTTGGAGAAATGGATGTCTAGCAGACCATCAACCAATCTGTGCTTGCTAAGATATTGCATGTATCTAAAATTCAAATTTCCAAACCTTTCGTGCCATATCCTACTACTTTCATCAGCATGAGTAAGCAGTAAAGCAAAATCAGGTTCAATGAATTCAGAAAATGTATACAATCTAGACTGATGATTTACCTCACCAGTAGCAACCCTAGAGTTGGTTTGCATGTCGTATATGTCCATGAAATTTTGTGTGAATACGAATTTCTTTCTGGTGCCAGAATTTTTCATCTGATATATAGAGAGAAGGTTGATAGAAAGTTTGGGAACATGTAACACATTCTCGAAGCTTCCATTGGAGAGTTCAATCCTTCCTTTGCTGGTGACTTTGATAGAAGAGTTGTCCCCCATCAGTATAGGAGGACCTTTGCATGCATCCAAAGAATAATGGACTGCTTCTGAGGTAGCCATGTGATGTGATGCTCCTGAATCTACGATCCAAGCATCGAGAGAGGAGTTGATTGCAATCAAGGCATGGCTAGAATTGCCTTTCTTGGAATTTGAATCTTCTAGCTTCTTCTTCTTTGCACCCTCGGGGATGCGATATCCAAGGTTGTTTTGCTGAAGTATATAAGACATCAGATCTATTTGTTTTTGCATGCATGTGGATTCCGAATGGAATCCTTTGTGATAGTATGTGCATTTCTCTCCTTTTCTTCCCTTTTCTCCTTTGGATCCGGAGGCATCGGTGAAGGGTTTTGTGTACCCTTCCTTCTTCATATGTTCATGAGATTTCCGATTATATTTGTCTTTAGATTTCTAATATTTGTGGCTGCCATCATGCACAGTGAGTGCATGCGCCCTTGGGCCTTTGATTGCGCCCATGTTGATGAGCTTGGTTTTCTCTTGTGTCAGGGATTCAATAAAGTCCTCAAGAGAAGGTATCTTCCAGGTGGCTCCAGAGGTGAATCTAAAAGTATGGAATGTAGATACGAATACTGAGAATTCAGGACCAATATTGGAGAGAATGGTGATAACCATTTGTTTCTCCTCCTTCGATTTATCAACCCCACAAGCTTTGAGTTGCGACAGTAAATCCTTGAATTTTGTAAAGAAATCTTGGATACTCTTGAATCTTTTTGGATCCAATGTGAGTAGATACACCTCCATCATGTGTCCCCTCATCTCATCCTATTTTCTAAAGATACCTTCCAATATGGTCTAGGCTTCATTGGGAGTCTTACAGGAAGATATATGAAAAAGGAGATCGGGATAAATAAGACTGCAAATTGTTCCGAGTGCCTCATCCATGCGATTTAAGTACTTGGATTTTTCTATGGCTAATATTGGTTCTGTATCTGTATTCATGGTTAACCTAGACAAACATCTGGATCGGAGATGTATGACTATTTTCTCCTTCCATGAAAAATAGTTGTAAGGTGTAATAATGAATTCTTTTTGGAATTCCATCTTTTCGTTGTCTTCGATCTTTTGTACCTGCAAAAATTTTTGGTGTAGCTTTTTCTTAGCAGTTCGTCGGCTCTAATACCATGTAAATGTGTTGAAATGTATAGAATAGATCTAGATAAAAAATGATAAACAAATTTGCAGATAGAATTGGAAAAAGAAGAAGAAGGAGAGAAAGAATGGAAAGAATTCTCATTAACCGTTGTGAATAATGAATAATTTACACATGATATACTCTGTATAACTCAATGAGTTCGACTTGAGGTGAACCAAATTTCCATAGTGGTGGTCTAGAGTGATTTGGACACACACCAACAGTTATGAGAGTGAACTTCCACCTATTCTAGTCTCTCAGGCAGCTACGGGAGTGAACTGCCACCTAGTTGAGTTAACTAGTCAACTAGTCTTCAGTTAACTGACTGAATAAAAAGTAGTGAGGAGTTAACTCAAGGAATCAAGGCTAATGTGCCACTTTGGTGATGATACCAAGGCAAAGTCAAATTATCATGGTGATGATCCCAATGCAACATCTAAACTTAACTCAATTAGTCAAACTGAAGTGTGAACTGAAAGAGAATATTCTCCAGGTGGAATATTCTCTCCTAAAATATAGGAGACTGGATAATGAATAATTATGAGTAATGAACAAATAAAAACCTTAGGAAAAATAAATCCTAGGTGTGTGTAAAGTAACTCCAACAACGGGTAGCTCAGTTAGGATTTTATATCCTAGGTGACTGATCATCCCTGGGTAGATCCCGAAGGTCTGGTAAGGACGGTCTGTCAGAGTACCTGTGCATGTATATGCCAACTATGGTCAGTAGTGGTATCTCAATTATGATTCTATATCCTAGGGAATCTTATGATTCCTGGGAAGATTTCGAAGGTCCAGTAAGGACACTCTGTCAGAGTACCACATATGTTGTTGTTGATGCACCTGCCTCATTTTGTTGACACATATAGATGCTGATGTTCCATCTTTGTGTTGTTGATGATGTTATTCCAGCTTCATGTTGTTGATGATGTTTTTGTTCCAGCTTCATTTTGTTGATGTTGTTGTTCCAACTTTGTGTTATTGATGTTAATGTTCCAACTTCATGCTGATGTTGATGATGATGTTACTCCAGCTCCATGCTACAAATTATGATGATATTGATGATGAGAAGAACTTCTAATGAGCTATAGATATGACAAACAATGTTTTTGATGCTGATGACAATGTCCCCTCCTCTTGATGATGTATTGAGTCCAGTCAATTGTTATTAATGTTGTGAGTAGAATACCCTTCTTGTTAAAGGGGAGTGTTGAAATATTGTAACTTCAAAGAATATTCTACTTATATTTGAGTCATTATTGTATAGATCAAATCCCCTTTTGTAGATTGATCAAGTCGGGTCTTGTATAATATTAAATCCCCTTTTGTGGATTGGTCAACATGTATTTGTATGGTGGTATTTGTAAAGTCGACCCCTAGTAATTGTAAAGTGATTTTAACCACTTCTAGGAGAAGTTGAATCCGCCAAGTGAAGAGTCACAACCCTAGCGCCACCTCACAACTTGTATTTATATATGGGGATGTTGTATCATTTGAATACACTCACCACACTAGCTCTACAACTATCAAGAAGTGCGCAAGTCTTGGAGGAACTGCTACTGTAGCTAAGTGTGATGTCAAGGAGGGTTTTCAGTCTATCTCTTGGTATTTCTTGGTTAAGTGGCGTGCTACTCTTCGTAGTGAAGGAGTAGAGGAGGATCTTCTGTTTGGTCTTTGGTATATCTATAATGAGGAATTTTTTTCTAGGTTTTCTCCCCCACGAGGTTTTCCCAGGATAATATGTGTGTCCCTATTGTTTTTCTGTGATTTCCCCTCTTTCAATGATCTTATTTATGCAAATAATTTGTTGAATGATTATAATAATAAAGAAGAGTCATAACTGCTAGCTGTATAAGTAAAAACTTTAACATCTTTGTTAGTTGGGGGAGTGGCTGGTGCTACATATCCGTCTACTATTGACTTCCAAACATCAAATCCCTGTGCTTGTATAAAAGTTTGCAACCTTTTATTCCAAGGCTTTTAGATATAGTCGTAGATCTAAAAGGATGTCAAAATCCTTTTAGATCTATAAGGATTTTGACATCTAAAATGTTGGGCATCCATGTAGACTCAGATGGTGCATTCATCGATAATAGAGAAGAGTATGGATCATCTACATCTTCACCCAATCCTTCATATGAAGACAATGTAGACTCTGATGGTATTTTAGAATCCACGAGTCAATTTGAATAAGTGTATGAAACATTTTATTTATTTTTTATCCATATGATGTTTGCATGGTAACTAGATATGAGTGTTTAACTTACATATGATCTTACATGAAGTTATGAATCATTTCTATGCTTTATTAATTATATGTTTTGATTATGGAGAATATAATAAAATTTCTTAGCTCATATGTTTTGAATATGGTCACTGTAACAATACTTTTAAGAAATAATTTATGTTTCATTCAATGTAATTTGTAATGATTTTTTTTTTTATTAAAAGTAAAAAAATATTTGGAAGTGATGTTGAATTTTTAAAGTATAGGGTGATATTTTCATGGAATTGTGTATTATCTTGTGCTTGTTGTGATAAAGTAAGATTTAAAAATTAAACGTTCAAGGGTTGATTTTATGATCTTGTTTATAGTAGTGATGATTTCTTATACCACTTTAATTTATTTTGTCATTTTAGTACCCCAATTTTAGCATGGGTGCTACTAGTAGCAACACTTTTCTATTTGATGGTTGATTTTGAGGTTTTGGTTTTAATGGTACCAACTGATAAGAATAAGATTTCAAATGATCTATAATTTTAACGTTTAGAAGAAAAAAACATTTTGTTTTAGGTAACATTACTTTTAGATTTAGGTGTTGATTTTAAGGTTTTTTTGAGAAAATATATGAGTTTTGCAAGCCATTCTTGAAAAATGTTGTAATTTTAACCTGGTTAGAAAAAATGATGCTCCCAGTATCACCAATTTTTGATTTGGGGGTTGATTTTCATTTTTTTTATGCAAAAATATGGGTTTTTAGGGCCAGAGTTCTCGTTTTGAGGTCATGGTTCTCGTTAGGTAGGTAACTTTGTTTATAGCAACTTTTGATTAGAATATGGTGACCCGTCGTCCTCTCATTTCTTGCAAATATTGTATTTTTTCTTGATGTGTTCTCAACAAACATCATCGGGATAGTTTTGACAAATATGCCTCTTGGCATGCCTTAGCCCCCTTGCAACATGTTCCTAGTGATTTGTGTTGTCTTATTCCATATACATCTTACTCTAGGTTCAAGTACTTAACTTTCATTGATGAATTCTCCAAACATTCTTTGGTTTATTTATTGAAACGTAAGAGTGAAGTTTTTGACATGTTTTTGGATTACAAGATCCATGTAGAAAAACAATATGGACATCAACTTTAGAAGTTAAGAATAAATAATGGAGGTGAATATGTTAATTACAAATTTATAACTCACTTTAGTGCACAAAACATTCATATGCAACATAATATTCCATATACACCATAGCAAAATGCTGACGTTGAGAGAAAGAATCACACATTTAAAGAATGACAAATTTTATGATCCAATTTGGTGGATTAAGTCCTCATTTTGGTGCGGAATCCATTCATTATGCCAATTAAATTGTTGATCACATTACCACAAAGGCTTTAAAATATACAACATTGAAAGAAACATGGAGTAACATTAAGCTAGTTGTAAACCACTTTCATGTTTTTAGTAGTGAAGCATGCACTCACATTCCCAATGATAAAATGAAGGCATTGTAGCATAACAATGAGAATTACATTTTTGTTGGATATTTTGAAGATGTAAAGGATATAGACTTCTTAAACCTCATTCAAATGAATTTCTTATCATGAGATATGTTGAGTTTGATGAATATATCTATGCCTACATGAGTAATTTGGTGTTTGTGCCATCTTCGACCCGTAATCCATCTTTGAAAAATGTGCCATCTTCTATTCCCAATGTTTCTACTAGTGCTCCTATTTTGGTTTCTTCTTCACATAATGATAGTGAGGATGAAAATACACCTCTATAGGCTCACCTTCCTCCAGTTGAGTCCATTGAACATGAACCTACACTGAGAACACAAATTCCTACACAAGTTTGTATAACATGAGAAGTGGCCAATGATCTTGTCGGTGATACTTTAGATCAACATTGTACATATTCACAATTTCAATAAGCCTCCTCTCTTTTGGCTGGAGTTTGAAGGACTCATAATCCATAAACATTTTCATAAGCTTCTGGCCTCCAAATGTTGAAAAGACAGACTTATGAAATTTGCATCATTTTCTTGGCTTCCAAATATTGCAATCCAAGGAAGGCATTTCCATTTCCCAGTCCAAGTATGCATGTGACCTTTTTTACCTATTCCACATGAAATATTGTAAGCTATCCCCTTCTCCCTTCTAGTCTAGGGTCAAACTTGTTTCCACCTGTACTAGACCTAAAGTATATGACACTTTGTACAATTAGTTAATTGGTATCCCTTTGTATTTGAATCATACCTGTCTTGATATTTCATTTGCTTTTGATATTCTTTATTTTTATATAAAAATACCCCATGAGAACCATTAGAAAGAAAAAAATATGATACTTCAAGGTATATTCCAGGTATATTTTAGTTTGGGATACATTATAGAGAAGAGGGGACTCATATGTTGGTTGGTTTTACGGATTCCAATCAGATTGGTAGCCATCATGATTGGAAGTATACTACAAGTTACATTCTAACTCTTGGTTTTGGACTTGTCACTTGGGCTTGTAAGAAACAAATTTCTCTTGCTCTTTCTTTAGTAGAAGAAAAGTATTGAGCAACATTTAGTGAAAGTTAAGAATCCCCTTGGCTTCAACTAATCCTTTTAGAGTTTGGATTCCAACAACAACATCGAACCATACTTTGGTGTGATAACAAAGTACCATTCAATGCACCAAAGATCCAGTTCAACATCAACATAGAAAATGCATTGAGATGCACATGCACTTCATTAGAAAGATTCTTCAATATCCCGTTCTCGAAGTGCTCTATTTCTGTATAGATGATCAAGTTGCAAATGCTCTCACAAAACCCTTACAGAAGTGAAGTTTTCTGAACTTCTATCTATTTTAGGAGTTTAGTAAGTTTCCATTAAGGGGGGATAATACGTAATGCCTCATTCCTTTTCCTATTGTGTCACCTTTATAGATCCTTCAATCCTATCCCAAGTTGTTCTTAAGAGGGGATTTTAGGATATTTAGATGTTTAGGAGTCAATTAAGTTCAACTTGGTCTAATGTGTCTTTATGAAAAGTGTGTTTCTTTAGTGTGATTTTGTAAGTATCTAATATGACGATCATGATTATGTTCTAGACATAAAGTGATCTAATGGTTTATATTCTCTTTGATACTAATGACACTTGATCTGTGGCTTAACACTCGATTGGGTCATGATATCTATTTAAAGAGCATGGAGGGTCATTTGTTGATGATTGATTGTGAGAGAATCATATGTAAACTATTTTCCTTTTGCAATAATATATTTCCTTAAGTGGTTGTGTTGGCTAGGGTGATGGACTGTTTCCATATTTGAGGGTTTTAACCATGTGATACACTAGTGTGTTTATATTTGATATGTTTGTGTGAGTGGTTACCTTAAGGTGTTCAACTTGATCTGATATATCATATTTATCAAACACCATTGCAATCCACTATGATGTCAACTCGAAAAAAAATGCTAAACAAGCATATATTAGAGAGGAATCATACCAAGCACAAAGTAGGGTGGAAGCATACCAAGAAAGTTGTATTTATTCATCTTATTCTAATGCTAACAATTTACAACCTTCATGGTAACCCTGGGATTTTTTTCTCGCCTAGAACACCAATTGCTAAGGTGATGCATGCAATATCTACTTGTAGAGGAAGAAAAACCTCTTCGGCATAGACCATGGTGTAAAGGAATTTTTTTCATCCTTTATTTTGAGTAAATAAACTTTCACATAAGAATACAATTTTTTTTTATACCAATTCCTCTTATTTTCGCAGAAATTCTCTTTAAGATTGTCATAAAATTTTTGTTAGCAAACTTAGTAAGGTTGTTCCCTTGGTGGTGGTAATTTGATAATTTACCTATTATAATTCCATACTTACTATCAAAATTTGGTCATCTTTGCTAATGTGAAAACCTTATAATTATCAATAGTCACCTTGGATGGGGAAACACATTTGGAAAGTATGGTTGCCTCCAAGACCACAATAACGCTGTTAGTGGCCGCCTCCTTGAGAGTAATTGGTTCAATCAATTTGGTGAAGTAATTGTGGTTGTAAGGATATATGCAGGGACTTTAGATGATCTAAGACTATTATGACCAACTAATTTTACCCATTGCATGAACAACTAATACACAACTATTGGATGCAATGACAAGGATGTAGTCTTCACTTTACCAAAGAATTTTTAGTAAGATTCATGCATTTTCCAATATGCACGAGCATATTGGATTAGCTTAGTCCAAAAATATCCCAATAAAATAACCTTATGGGTAGTGTCATGGGGCCACAAAGGGCCAACCACACACACCTTCATCCATTTCTTTCAACACTTAGTTGGCGAGCCGTTAGGATCCAAGCATCTCAACATCATACCATTCAAACCTCTCTCGAATGAAACTCCGGTGATCAACCAATATCTAGCCTGTTTTTTCTTCAAATATGTAATTTTATTTCCACCCATCCCCTTAGGTAATTCCTCAGTCTACAAGAAATAGGTAATTATTTTATGCCAATGGTCATTATTTCCCTACGAGGTCATAGTGGGAGGGGTAGCCTATATAAAATCTTGAAAAATAAACTATGATATTGGATCAATGAACTTTGTATTAATTTTGGAATAATTTATCCTTTAATGGATTTCATATGTTTGACTTATAGATCATACTCTTGAACCTTTATGAGACAATATTCCCATCTACCACTCAACTCTAGTTGATTCAAAATTATTTTGTTTAGAGTTGGGATAGGAACATAAGCAAGGGTGTGTGAATCCAAATTGTGGTTTCTAAAGCATGATATGAATTTAAATATGGAGAAGGTATGTTTATTTATTAAAGTAAACATGAGTTTGTAGTCCTTCAACATGCCACTCATGAAGGATATTGGTCATTTCATATTTTCATCATACTCTTGCATGAGCATACTAACCATGATATATTCTAAATTAAAATAATATAGAATGAAATATCTACGAAGCATGGGTCATGTTAAGATAATTGCTAAATATATGGCCTTCTTTATTTATAGGAAGGATATGTCATCTTCTTAAATCCACTTGAAACCATTTCCCTTATTTAGCAACATATCAATATGATTGACAACCAAAGCATAATATGGGTAAATAACCTTACAAAAATTACCTTTCTCAGAAACAACTAGACACCCTTCTTAGTTTTAGGAGGAGGGACCTCCCAAATTAGCCGAATGCATTATGGGTTCACACAAGTTTCTTATTTTTCCATAATGTGTTTGAGCATCTTTCCTCCAATCACACCTAGGATAGTCTTCTTTGAGTTTATAGATAACAATTGTTTTTGCACCTTAAGAAGACTTGTTTCAAATTTTCAATATGGCCACCACTTGCCTTAAAAAATATAGTGAGGTCATCTCAATAAACCATTATTATATTTGTAGTTATATCATTGAAGGCATGGTCCATTACTCTATGAAAGGTGGCTACAATGTTTATCAATCCAAATGACATCCTGTTTTATACATTTGTTCCCTGGGAAGTGGTGATTGTTGTTATGTACTAGTCTTCACCAATGACTCAAACCTAGTTATAGCCTAAGAAACCATAAATAATGAGAACATGGATGAACCACTTACCTATTTTAACACCTTTTCCATGTGGGAAAGTGGGTGATTATCCTTCAACAATGCTCGATTGAGATACCTAAAGTCCACATAGATTCTTATCATTATGTTAGCTTGAAACAACTTTTGGATTTATCTTTTGACACTTTTTGAGTGGAAAATTGGAGCTATTGATTTGTAGGCCCCATTTTAGGAGAAAGTCCTATTTTGTTGACTTGGGATCTTGAAACTTTTGGAGTTTTTTGGGGCATTAAATGACTGTTTTTGGGGTCAAAACTTTGCAAACATAGTCTCTAGCCTCTCAATGATGTTCTTGTTAGAAATTTCATGGACGCAAGATCATAAAATGACATCAAACTCACAAATAACTTAGGGTATACATGGTAAAACCATTGAAAGGGAAACATCCATAGAGAAAATGGGTAGAGATCAATTATTTCTCTATCAACTCTCTTCTTGTACAATGAGGACACATGTTCTTTATTTATATAGTAGATGCTTGCATGTGATTTGCTCATTTACTTTTAGTTCACTAAGTCATAACTAAATGATTCTCCAATTTAAGATTAAATTTTGGATCCATCAATGCATGGATATATCAGGATAAACTTGCTCTAAATAAGTCCAATGAAATGGATAATTTCAAAGCTATTTATTATGCATAATTAATTTATTAGATGTGCATAAATAATTAAACAATGTGCACATAATAATGCAAAAACATCCCCCCTTGATAATTGAATTGGAGTTGAGGGTAAGGAAGACATATTTACATTCTATTCCCTTGCAAAGACAACTTCCTTCACCCTTAGCAAGGATCAAATATGAAATAGCTTGGCTTTGTGAAAGTATATGCAATTTGATATTATGAACAACAAAATTGCGAGTCAATAATTTTATCATGAAGGAGTTGTTATATATAGTGGATATGAACCTCAATGTGTTTGGTGTGCTGATCATGTGAAAAGTGGATGACACTTTCACTATCACACCAAAGATTCATAAGCCAAGCAAAACCAAACTTTGGGAGTGATTCTCAAATAGAAAAAAACTTATTGACTGGCATTGACAACACCTTGATACTCTTCCTTTATAAAACAAGAGCGATTGCATGTTTCTTGTTTTGGACCAAGTGCTAGGACCCAAATAAAGGTTGAAATTGAAACCAAAAATAGACTTCCAATCATCAACATCACCTTCCCAATATAAATTTGTAAATCCCACTGTTGGCCCTTGGTTATGGAAAAAGTGAAGATCGAGGAAGAAAAGGTCAAACACAAACTGCGTGGGAGACACAGTGACTGTCACTAGGTCAAAGTAAGCAAAAGAGAAAAAACGATGGAGCGAAGTACGGAAAAGAAAGTTGATGAATGAGGAGATCAAGGATGATAGATCAACAAGAGAAAAGAATCGTAGACAACTCAACAAGCAGAGAAAGCCACCATTGGATGATTTGGAGAACCACGTGAGAAGGGAGGAAAGATAGGCTGGTGAAGCTATGAAAAGGCGGGTCAAGTTGACCTAGGGTTTTAGACACCTAGGGTTTTGGGTAATTAGGGTTTTGACACCTAGGTTTCGACCTAAGGCTTTCGGTGAGGGACTATAATGTATAAATAGAGGTCGAGAGGACCTAGGTCGGGTCAGTACTAGTGTTGGGTATAGATATTGATTATTGTTTGAGAGATTATTGTACTGTGAGAGAGAGGAGTTCTGAGAGTGAGAGCCTTCTAGTATTGTAAGATTTTCAGTTGGGTGCGAAGATCAAGTCCTGCAGCTGGGTGCATAGGAAGGTGGGAGACAGAGAGAAGAAGAGAGAAGATCTGCTGACTAAGAGCGCAGATCAAAACTGTAAGATTTACCTTAAAATATCATAAGCACAGTTCTGTGGACGTATCCCTAGAGAGAGGGTGAACCATGTATACTTTTTGTTGTATGTGTGATTGATGCTTGGATATTTGTCATTGTTATACTGTTCTTTGCATTATTGTGTTAGACTAGATGTATAGATACGCAGAGTAGATCTAGCTGATACGAGATATATGAATGTTGCATTATTGTTGTATTAGTTCCACTTGATATTCCTTTGGTTGTAGACATATCTGTCCTGTAACCCCCCTCTTAGCTTTTTCGGGTGAGACTTCATCTGCTTCACAGGTGTTGCCGAAAGGGCCAGTAGTTAGGGTTTTGTTGGTGAGTTGTTGAAGCGTTGAACCCTGGGTCTGCCCCTATGCCAATAAATGGTTCCATTGATAGGACGAGAATCTATTTAAGGGAATGTCAAGGTGGTTCCCATCAAAGACCGAGATTCAAAAGTGGATAGAGGATCAAGAGAGGGACTTGGCTGAAGCCCAAAACAAGAACCCTAAACTGAGTATTGAAGATTAGTTACAAAGATACATCTTCACTGACATTCACGAGATCTTCTTTGGGGGAATCCACTAGGAGTTGTTTGAATGGTTGGCTAGGTTAGATGACACCCATTTCGAGATTAGATCTAGACCTCTTGTGGTTTGGATACAGACATTGATCCACAAGGTTGAGAGAGTTGACAATGCTATATCCAGAGCAGTAGATCATTGGTTTGATAGTACCATTAGAGGGTATATCACTAAGTTTGCTATTGACAGAACATAATCATATAGCCAAGCTGAGAGATACTTTTTCAAAGGACCTAGAGGAAAATTTTTGCACTTTCTGAAGCTAAGAATCAAGATGCTCTTGCATGAAAACCACATCTTGAAGATACAGTAGATTGGTCGGACCTGAAAAGGATAATGTTCAAGATCTCAAATAGCGACAATGACACGGAAGAAGGACATACATGCAGTGGGAAAGTATTCCGAGAGGTTCACCTTGAGAACTTGTTTAAGAAAAACTACGACGAAGAGGGTTTATACAGTGGAGAAGAGGTAGATCTAACCGACGAATAACATTCAGAGCCCACCAGAACAGAAGAAGGGGAAGCTGAAGAACTTCACCAAAGCGAGCCAAAAACCTCAGGAACTGCACAGACTACTGAAATAAGTAACATTAATCTTCCTATTGTCTCAACAGTACTTATTAGTCAGAATAGTCAGAACCACCAGAGTCCTCAGAGCACTATTACTGGTAGCTTAGCATCTACTTAGACATGAAGCCTAGTCATCTCTATGGAAGATGAAATGAGGCTGCCTATCTTTAGAGGAGATGGATCTGAAGATCCAGATCAACATTGGTTTCTGTGTGAAGCCATATGGAATATTAAAAGTATCACCAATGAAGCCATCAAGAGAACCCAGTTCAACACTACGCTAAGGGACCGCGCATTGAGCTGGTACATGAAAATTGTCCAAGGACTGGTGCAGCCTAAGCCACTGAACGAGATAAAGAATGCACTGATTGAAGATTTTAAGAAACCTAAGTCGGAGTCACAATGTATTACAGAGATAAAATAAATCAAACAAAAGGTAGCAAAACCTGTTTGGGAGTTTGACCAGAGATTCAAGACCCTAACAGGCCGATTAACTTTTCAGATCCCCGATGAACAGAACAAAGAATGGTTCATCACTTCACTGTTACCACACATCTGAGTCCCTCTGATGTAGAAGAAGATTGCATCGCATGAAGAAGCTTTGGAAATCGCCATGAAGCTCAAATCAACACCTATGGGATAATCAAGCTCAAGCATGAGCCAGATCTTGAGTCAGCTAACCAGTTTGTCTTTACAGGTCGAGGATATGAAGAAAGATAAGGGAAAAGACAAAAGAGAAGATGCCTAGTGTGTGATATGCAGATCAGAAGGTCATGATAAGGAACATTATCCCTTATTCCATGAGTATTTGGCCTCAGGAGTGTTGATCCCCTTGAAGCCAGTTAACCTGCCCTGGTGTGATGTGTGCATAAATAGACATCACCCAGGTGAGTGATATTACATGAAGAAGTATGTTCATACACCCACAAACTTGTACTGTACATTCTATAAATTAGTAGGGCACGATGATCGAGATTATAGAGCTTACGACCTCATGCATGAGAGGTCGAGAGACATATACAAGATTTAGGGAAAAGTACAGCAAGAAGGAAATACTCCACAGTACAACTCTCTAGGGAGAGGAAAATTCACTCCTCGTGGTGGATATAGAGGGGGAGGATGAGGAGGAGGTATGGGCCAAGGCGGAGGACAAATAATCTGTTATAACTGCGCGCAACTAGGACACTTAGCAAGGGATTGTGAGAACCCTTGCACAACCTACAGTTATTGTAACTCTTTTGAACATGTCATAGAAGAATGCCCTGTGCTACTGGCTAAGGTTTAGGAAAGACGAGGACCCCAGCAGAACCCACAAGTACAACTGATACATGATGAACCTCGCATAATTGAACCTAGAGTCGTTGTCATTACTCGAGGAGGTGCTGCTATAGGAGAGGATAGAACAACCCAAAGAAAGATCGTAGAAGAGCCAGGTATCAGGAAAGTTGAGGAGAAGACTCAGGCTTTTGATGCAAAGAAAGAAAGATGAATCTTTGAGGAACCAAGAGAAGAGTTCAAGAGGAACCAAGGATCCTCATCTAGAACACAACCAAAAGTAAAAGAGTATGAAATTACTTAGGCATTTGATCAATCGACTGCGCAAAAAGAAGGAAAAGAAGTAAGTATGCTCATCGACTTTATGTACACTTGTCTTAAATTAATTCAGGATGAGAAAGCTGTACAAGAGTTACAAAACCTAATCAGGTAGTATGAGCTAGGAAAGGTGGACACCTTGCTGAACAGGGAAGTACACCATATTGGTAAGGAGATAAGAACAAACAAAGAATTACATTTGAATGCTCAAATAGGCGAGTATGATAGAGACTATGTGGTCCTCGACTTAGGGTCGGAGGTCAACATCATGACGAAGCAAACTTGGGCACTGATGGGAAAACCCAAGCTGATATATTCTCCTATCAGGCTTTGCATGGCTAATAAGCAAGATGTCAACCCATTTGGACGATTGGAGCATGTCCTTGTAGACATCGACAGAGTTAGAACCTTTGTAGACTTTGAGGTAATTGAAATTGTTGATGATAGCTGCCCTTACCCTGCATTACTAAGAATTGATTAGGCCTTCAACTATTCTACTATGGTCGATTTAAATAAAAGATGCATGACATTTGAAGGTCTGTGGTATACAGAGCCCATCAGAGAAGAAGACTACGCATATGAGATGGAAAACATCTATAAATTAACAACCAGACAACAGGATTGTTAGGACCACACAATGTACCTTTTTGCCAACACTTTTTTCCACTACTACACTCTTGTTTCACTCACATTTAAACTCATATTATCACTTTACCCTATCTTTCTAAAGGTATACAACGTCTCTTCTCTCTACTATATGTTTAATCTGTTTTGCATATAATTTTACATTACTCTCGTACTTAACCATTGATCAGAAATGTATAAGTGCTGAAACAGTTCGAACTGCAGATTAGCATTAAGGACTGTTTCTAAAACACTTAAAGCACACAAACTTTGTGGCTGAAACAACAACTCACACAGAAGAAGCTGTTACACAGTCCGTGGTCAACGATGCTGAAACACGGAAGAAGTTGTTACACAGTCCGTGATCAACGATGCTGAAACAAAGAAGTCGTTACACAGTTCGTGATCAACGATGCTGAAACACAAAAGCATTTACACAGTCCATGGTCAACGATGCTGAAACAAAAACCCACACAGATTGACTACAACAGCCGCACCTTGAGCTAGCATCAACCATCGCTGTTGCCTGAGAGGTGCTGAAACAGTCAAAACGCGAATCCCGTGGCTGAAACAGCTCGCGATTCGTGATGCTGAAACAACATACAATAGCAGTAACAAGAGACAAATAAAGAAGCTGTTACTCCATCCGCAACAACAACACCTCACTTAGCACTTGTAATAGCATCCTGTTGTGGGAGACTAGGATATCCTATTCCAGTTTAGAAAGTCGAACTAAATAAGAATAGGATGCAGATGTACACCTATAATTAGTTGATTAAATTGTATCGAAGGGATCCTCCTCTTTAAATAAGAGGAAATCACCATTCAAGGGAGCTGGGGGGTTTTTGTATTAAGAAATGATTTACAGAGAGGGACATTTTTACTCCAGATTGTAATGTAATACATTGACAGATGAATAAAATATTGTTCTGAGCATTTCTCTCTAGTTCCTTTCGTTTCAGGGGAATCTTGTGAGAAAGGAGGGCCCACCTTCTTCACAAGATTCACCCGTTAGATTTGTAGTGTGTTAGTGTGATTTATGTTTATGCCTTGATTAAATTTTGTTTTACTGAAACACTACTTTATTGAATTATGTTTTGCTGAAACACTACTTTACTGAACTCTGTCTTGCTGAAACTCTGCTTTACTGAATGTTACATTGTTTTCATGTGATTCATGCTTGGGTTAATCATTTTAGTTAGCAATATTGTTTGATGAGTTTATGAAAGTATGCTAATTAGAAACAGGTGCTGAAATTTCCTGCTTAGGAAATAGGGTCCTGTTCTCTGTTAGAGATAGTTAGCCTTCAGTGCATTAATGAGTTCATGAAAGTGTGCTAATCAGAAACAGGTGTTGAAGTTTCCTACTTAGGAAATAGGGTCTTGTTCTCTGTTAGAAATAGTTAGCCTTCAGTGCATTAATGAGTTCATGAAAGTGTGCTAATCAGAAACAGGAGCTGAAGTTTCCTGCTTAGGAAATATGGTCCTGTTCTCTGTTAGAGATAGTTAGCCTTCAGTGATTAATGAGTTCATGAAAGTGTGCTAATCATAAATAGGTGCTAAAGTTTCCTGCTTGGGAAATAGGGTTCTGTTCTCTGTTAAGAGATAGACAGCCTTCAGTGTGTATGTCAATTATTTCAGTTAAGCAATGAGTTCATGAAGTGTGATGAACGGAAACAGGTGCTGAAGATTCCTGCTTTGGGAATAGGGTCCTGTTCTCTGGTTACAGAATAGTCGGTCTTTCCTATTGCAGTATCTTGTTGTTATTTTAATGTAATCCAGGATTCTTCAATTTTTCATTCCTTTAAACTTTGATCTCTGCAATAGGTAGGTTGCTTTCCTGTAATTCAAGTTAGAACTTCAATTTGTTCAAGGAAAGTGTGATTAGTATAGTTTTTACTACAACTCTAGGTTGCTTTTGAGATTGAGCATATATAGTGCGTGGTTACCTTTGAAATAAACAGACTTCCCTGGGTTGACAATTTATGTAGCACTTGATTGTTTAGATTAAATAAGCAATTATAGTGACCAACATTTTGGCGTCGTTGCTGGGGAAGGTAATTATAGATTTCAAAAGCACTTATGATTTTTCAGATAAAAAGATTGCATGAGAGGACACGGAGACCCCAAAGACACTGACCCTACAGGTGGCAAGGGCAGAGGAAGAGGAGGAAGAAAGACTTATATTGACGAGATTATATCAAAGTCTGAATCTGCTGCTCAATGACCAAATACTCAGAAACCAAAATCCCAACCTTCATTTCAAGCAAACTTTGAAACGGGGAAAGAAGTTTGGAGTCCTGAGACAGTCAAGAAACCAGCATGAAACATTGAGGATAGAGCAAGCGCAACAGGGGAGCAGACAAAAGAAAACATGGATGAGTACAATGAAGGATTGCATCATGAGGAACAGGCAGGTCCTGAAGGAGAGGTAAATGATGAAAACTCTTTCTCCACATTAGGATTTCCTATTGGTGATCTTCCTAGAGGGGTATCCCGCATGAAGAACATTCCACTCTCAACACTACCTAATTTTCATGGTTTATCTTCAGAAGATCCTGATGAATTCCTTTTTGAGTTCGATATATTATGCAGAAGTTATGATTACGTTTCCAATGCTCAAAAATTAAAATTATTTCCGGCAACATTAAAAGGAAATGCACTAAGATGGTTTATGAGCCTTGGAGGCCATGTAATCACAACATGGGACCAAATGAAACAGAAATTCCTGAACAAATACCAGGAGTACTGCCGAACAAGAGAAAAGAGGGAGGAACTATTTAAGATGATGCAGAAAGAGGATGAAAATCTGGAGGACTTTGTAGAAAGGCTACAGTACAATCTACAAAGATCCAGTCACCCCAATGTAAGTAAAGACATTCTTAAAAC